>VZSE01002037.1:414261-576300 GCA_013398275.1 Promerops cafer | reverse complement strand
CTCGGGCACGGCCCCACCGCGGGCGAGGGGAGCGGGGCCCCGCCGGCGCTGCGCGGGAAGCCGTGAGGGGAAGGCGGCCGCAGCCCCGGGGGCCGCTCCCTCACGCCGGCCGGGTGCCCCAGCGAGGCGGCGGCTCTGTCCCGGCTGGGATCTTCGAGGTGGCGCAGCACGGCCATCGTTTTGGGGTCTGTCGTGAGTTGTGCAATTATAGGATCGTTAAGGTTGGGAAAAAAGACCTTTGAGATTCTCGGGTCCGTCGCTACCATGTTCTCAATTACAACCGTAACCAGATGTGGTAATGAGACTGGAAAACTGGGTTTTCCCTGAGTCCGAGCTTGTGTAATTCCCTCTCCTTCCATGACATGCATTATGCAAGCCAAACACTGAATGCAAGCAGATTTAAAAGAAAATAAACATACAAAAAGGCCTTTAGATCTCTTACCCTTCTCTTGGTTGCAAGCAGAACTTACTTCGAATATTCTTGCCCTCGCATCCCACATCCATGCATTTTTGAACATTTCTATGGGTGGTGACTCCCCCACTGCTTTGGGCAGCCCCTTACAGTGTTTTGCAACTTTTCCTTGAATTTTTTTTCAATAACATCTAATCTAAACCTCCCCTGGAAATTTAAAATAGCAGGACTGATGTGTTCTGGCCATTAAAAATTCGGCAGATGAAAGCTGTGAGGAGCCCTCCACAGGGCAATGCCCGTTCCTCAGACACCACCTAAGT
Source organism: Promerops cafer (assembly GCA_013398275.1). Lineage (NCBI taxonomy): Eukaryota > Metazoa > Chordata > Aves > Passeriformes > Nectariniidae > Promerops > Promerops cafer. The sequence continues at coordinate 575,568 of VZSE01002037.1, read as the reverse complement.
TCAGCAGTTATCACTTCTAAAAACCTTTTCAGGCTATGAAATGCTGTTATTTCTCCACCCAGGAGGAAAGTTCATGGACAGAAAGAATGATGAGGAGGCATTGCAGGGGTTTAGAAGCTTTTGTGGGTTTGGGTGAAGAGAAGGCGTCCAGGAATGTGTTCACGGGATCTTTATTTAATTCCCCCGTTTTGGTTCTGGGGGGCCTGTGGCACAGTAGAGCAGCTCTGTTCTGTTCCTGTTGTTCAACAGGAGGTCTTTAGTTTTCAAATAAGTTTTTGCCTCTTTAATGTAGACCTTGGAGGGCCTGGAGAACTGGAAATCTGAAAAAATGTCTTACTGTGCTGCAGATCTCTGACACTGCTGGCCTAGAGAATGGCTTTCCTATACAATCCTTTAAATTCTTAACATTAAATTATAGTTGATCTTATATAAAGCATGAGTTCTTTTTTGGATGGCCATACAGTGCTCATTAATATTGTCTCTGAATCAAATCAGTTCTTGTCTGTTCTAGAATCAGCCAAGCTGGTAGTTTTAGAATACTTGTAGCTGCGAACATATGCTGCCTATCTTTTATTTTTTAGGTGAGAGAAGGCAGGATTTCCCCTCCCTCATTGCAGTTTCTCTGCTTACAGGTAAGTGGGACTCCTGAAAATGTACTTGCAATCCACACACCTCACTGGTAAATAAAGAACAGAAGTAACAGCATGGTGTAATAAAGAAAATCTAAGTTGACTACATTATAGGACATTTTGCATGTACTTTTGTGTGCATATTAATTTCATATTTAACAGGCTATCTTTTGACATGTGTTCTCCTGCTCCAAAGTTATTCCTTTAAAGCCTACATTTCATTATTTAGGAATACAGCTTCACAGTGTTAGATTGGCTCTGAGTTGTTCACTTCTGTGGGTGTAAATTGGATTCCTGTTTGTCGTGTGGTCCCTCATATATTTTAAACTTTATTGTTTCTTGCTTATAGAAAGAAATGGAGATATTTCTAATAATCTAACGAATGCCAAATAGCATCATAATTGCTTTTATCTACTTGGCAACACTACTTAGTGAGTATTGAATTGTCATTTGAGTTGTGGCATTGTCATCCATGCCACGCAAAGAGAACAGAATTTAAATTGTTGGGTTCTGGATTAAGTAAAAAATTTTAAAAGTATTGTCTTCAGCTAACACATAGGAAAACACTGCCTGTATTACAGGACTGCAATTGGTTTTTTTCCCTCTGGAAAGATGTTCTGCAAAGTAGAGAGCAGCAGGAACATCATTTTGGAGGATGTCTGAATTCTGGCTGAGCAGGGACCCCCTTCCCTTGGCTTCAGCCAGTGTTACACATTTGCTAAAATGCCCCGTTCTGCCAAGGATGGTTGTCAGCCCTTTAAATGGAGGTAGGAGACTCAGTCCATGATTTGGTAGTTCAGATATTCCCTGCTGAGACAACTGGAAACTTGCCTGGTGTGGGAGAGCAGAGCTTGAATGCTTGGAAATGCTGATGGGAGTGTGAGGTATGTGAACAAGCTGAAGGACAACTTATTTACATATCTGGGGTGTCTGAAGATGTCCCAGTGGTCAAACCATCCCTCCTTCCATGCTGACCACGAGCAGCTTGGCACTGCTGAGGCCAACCCCTACAACAATTGAAGAAGCCCTGTCAGGCTGGTCCTTAATTTTCCTTTTTTCCTTACTTTTGGCTCCTTCTGAAAATTGTGCACTCTGTTCCCTACTGCTTTAGTGAACTCTTTGTCACATTTCAGTTTTTGCTTTCTTTAAACCCCACAGTTTTCATAAATTCTTTAGCTCGAATGTGTTTATGACTTCAGTGTTCACATTTTTTCTTCCTGGCAGGATGTGTTGCCACCCCCCATTGTCCTCAAAAACCCAAGGATAGGTAGGCTGAAGGAAGACTGTGTGTGGTTGAAATGTCACTGCACTCCCAACTAATTCTGGCTGCTAGAATTGTCCCTGGGGGCAACAGACAGCTGGACATAATTTAGAGCAGGCTGAGATTGATACTACAGGCTAGCCCGAAAAGGAGGAAAACAAAATTGCAGTTTAATCTCTTCTACTCCCAGATCTGACCCCCTTTTCCTGTTTCAAACATCACTCCCTAGAACAGAAAATGAAGCACATGGAGAATTTGAGCAACTTGTGTTTGTCAGCTCAGGGGACCATCGGTGACAATTTAAGATGATTTCTGTCCCTGAATGTGCCATATCGAGTAACACTGGAGTTGTCTAAACTCAGAGCTGGAATGGTGGAGATGCTATTTTCATGTTGCACTCACAGGAATTTTAGAACATAAATTATTTTGATAACATGGCAGGCTGCCTTTCTGCCACGCTGCCTGCAAATGTCAAATTTTTTTCCATGTTTCAACCTGGAAATGACATAGTGTTGGTGAAGAATAAATTGTGAAGAATTAGATGTCTGATTTTTTATTGCTGATTAAACATGACAAATGTTAAACTTTTATTTGAGGTAATATTTTACACGTTTATTTATCTTCAAGGGAGGTATCCTGAGCATATTGTATGTGCCATGAGATGTTCCTGTACTGTAGACTTAATTTGAAAGAAGGTCTGTGTTAGGAAATTATTCTCACTTTCCACAGAAAGCTGACATAGAGGTAAAAATGCACCATATCAGTTTCTTATCACAGGTGTTGAAATGACAAAAAGTTAGGACCAAAATGTCAGTAGCAAGGGACAGAAAACAAATTCTCTCCTGCTTAATCCTCCCATTCAATCTAAACATATATTTATTGTTATTCTTTGTTTATTGCTTTGCAGTAGAGTTCATAGGTGACAGATGATGCAAACACAGAGTTAGAGAAAACTGACAAAGAAAAGGTATGACAGTTGGATTAGAAAAATCTAGTCATAGAATTTCAGCCTTTATTTTCTTCAAGTTATCTCCTGTATGAGAGATCTTGCATGTGCTTTGTTATGCTGAGGCCTCTGGCTAACTTGAGCAAACCAGTGCTTTCATTTTTAAATGTCTAACAATGCTCTGAGGATATTAAAGTATAACGTTGTTGCCATTTTTTATTTTGATTTTTGCTAAAGATCAAGCCTGTGGTCTGCATACAATTTGTCAAGCATGCAATTTGCTTGTCTGCTGCAATTTATGGGGATGTGATCCTGTGTTTTGTGTGTTTCTGTGGACTCCAGCAGAAATCTGGATGCCCAGATAAGGTGGTGACTATTCCCACTGGAGTCCTTTGTCAGTAAAAGACATGAGGGAGAGAGTGAGTGAGTGGGAAAGGCATCTCCCAGAGGTTGTCCATCTTTTTTGTTGGTGCAGTTGTGCAGCCCTAATCATTTGGGAATTGAAGGGCTTTGGAAGGGTGAGTGGTTTTCAGATACAGCTGAAAACAACACAAGAAGTGAGGGTGTGATGGTGTGGGGGAAGGATGAGCCCATTTCACTTTCCATGTGTGGTTCATCACCTCTTGCATCTCAAGGAACAAGGATTTTCCAGGAGTGCAGACCTCTCCTGGTGATACTCTGGGGTGATGTTGATTTTAGGGTGCCCTTTGGACAATGAGAGAATATGGTTAATGGGTGTTTTCTCAGTATTTTCTAGGTTGTAACTTTGAGGTCCATCTTACACAAGTTTACTCACAACCCCAGAATATCTGTTTTTATGGATTAACCATACAGGTAAAGACCCTTTGATGTGGTAAGAATTTCAGATATGGCAAACCTGGGCTGTAGCTTAAATTGCACTGTGAGGATTTGCTTTTGCTAAGAAATTGTATCTGCAATTTAAATATTCCTCCTCTTTTTAGCTTGTATTTCTGACTTCTTCTATCTTTTTATACTATGCAGCAGCTCTTTTCTATTCTATAGCAGTGATTTTCCTTCTCTTTTTTTGTCTTTCTCATGCCAGATAAGAGAAACAGCAGCCCAGAAAACATTCATCAGTGTAGATGTGTGGTTTTTGTAACACTGGAGTTGTCATTTCTTCTCCTTTTTCATCTGGAAAACCAGCATTGCTGTGCAGAGGAGTTGAAGTCTGATGCTGTACTAGGTTTCAACCAATTTGGTTAAAATGAGAACTTTTTCCCAGAAACATAACCCATCTGAGGAGTAGACAGCCCTTCTGATATTCAAAATCCTAGCTGGAATATATGCTGCTGTTCTGATTAAACTGTGTCAGTGCAGTTCCTTGCTCTGGCTAAGAGGCAACATAGAAATGCCAGAATTCAAATTCAGTATCACCCAGAATATGTTGGTGACAGCTTGCAACTCTAGTTTTGGCTTCCTGTGAAGCTTTGTGCAAATCATTTAATCTATTTCTTGGTACACTCTCTATGAAATGAGGAAAAGATGTGACTCTTGCCCAGGGAAGCAGGGTGGGTGCATTCACTTACCTGTCTAGGGTTTCCAAAGACAGTTGATTGTCTTGGATACTCAGATCCCATTCAAAGTCCAGGAGTTTGGATGCTTGTCTGTGAGGCTGCCTTCAGGCCTTCTGTGGGCACCTCAGCATCCCCTCAGCTGAAAGGAGAATCAGGCAGAACTCATCTACTGCAACATTCATGGGTATGGTTGAGTAAAAACTCTGTGCCCTCTCTTTATCCCCCTTCCATGTAGGAAATCCATTTCCCTTCCTCTGTCAGTTCTGAGATGGGTAAATGTGGGTTGATATGAATGGAATACCTCTCTATGACCAGCATGGATTTCTGATTGGCAGCTCAAATCCAGCAGGTTGTTCAAGCCCTAGTTTTCATTTTTGCAATTTTTCAGCATTGTATTTATCTCCAGATTTTGGGAATTAACTTGAATAATTTAACCTTTCTTAAGAGGAATTAGAGTAGTCCTGATTTTCAGAAAGTACTAAAGACCTTCAAGGCAGACATTCATGTTTGAAACCCTTAACCCAAAGCTTTCTGCAGAGCCTTGTGGGCCTAAACCCGAGTGTGACAGTGCTGTGATCTTTCAGCACAACCAAACTGAGACCTCTCAGAAATGCTGGGGTGAAAGGGAACCTTAGAAGAACAGATTTGTGAGGCAGAGCTCTTGCTAAGTACTGTTTTGCTTTTTACAATTCAGGAACATCAGGATCAGTAGATATATTAAAAATAATTTGATTCCATAAGCATCTTCTGAACTTTCTGAATTTTCCTTCCTTTTTCTTTTGGGAAAAATGTTAGTAATAGGGGAAAAGCAGGAACATTTCTTGTTTGTATTGTGTGGGGGTGAACTTGGCAAACAACCTGCCCAGTTAACCTATTAATTACTGTCCAGACACACAACTTTTCTGCTCAATATCTGCATGTTAATACTACAGGATGTGTATCAGAGCATTTGAATTCCCTGGAATATTAAGCTTAGTGTTTGTCTTTAAGCTGTCATACAGAAAGCAGAATCCAAATACCAGTGGGGATTTTCCTCTTTTTGAGATTGATGGGGTTATCCTCTCACCCCTCTTTGCAGATACCTGTGGTTGAAAGGGATCAAAATTCTGGAAAAGGCTGGAAGATGATACCACTAAAAGCTGGCACAGAAATGCACATAACCCTGTATGCTCCCAAAATATGCTCTGAAGGAGTTTAACCACATCAGGGAAAAATTCAGTTCTGGGAGTGAGGTAGTGGGAACACCACATCTCCAAGACAATGAGGTGGAGAGGCTGCAGAACAACCCCAACATGTCATTTGTGTCATAGACTAACACATCACTTACTATCTATTCATTTTAAGTCACGTGTAACATGGGGATTCTTCTTTTAATTAATCAGCTCAAGTTCCATTCCCTGGAAGCCTGAAGCCCTGGCAAGTTAATTCCTGCTCATTCATCCATTACTATGCTTGAACTGTTATGATTTAGCAGTGATAAAGGCCCAAAATAACCTGATGGATACAAAAAACCCCAATCCCCCTCTCCAGCCCAGTGCAGAGCAGCCCAGTGCAGTTCAGTTCACTCTGTTATGTCACTCCAGAAACCCCAGAGCTCTCTTTGGCCAACAATAGTCTCAGTGTGTCAGGGGCCATGGGCCTCTTTGGCACCACAGCTGCAGGTCGTAAATGCAGTTCTGGAGATTAAGATATTAAAATGTGCCTCTTTGGGGGCTGCACAGCACAACAAGGCCTGAGGTGTTGCCTCGTGTCCCCAAGGCAGCCTGGTGGCTCCCAGGTGCTGTGTGGAGCACACACCAAGAGCTTCCCACGTGAGGATTTCTCCTCAGCAGTGGTGTGGTTTGCCATTTCCTCTGCCAGCCACGGAGTGTTTGCTGCTCCAGGCTCCCACTTCCTGCAGAAGGCTCCACAAGGTTGGTGACAGAGGTTTGCTGAGCAGGAATTCAGTGAACATCAGGCAAAGGAGATGTAGATGCTTGAAGCAAAGCACTGGATGCTTTGTGCAGACCAAGCTGCAGTTGGAGCACTGCTCTGTCCTCGTGGCTTTCCATGCATTTATAAAATCCCAACTAAAAGAGCAAGAGGCATGTGGCAAGAGCCACTTGCATCAGTGCAGAGGAGGGGAGTGGATTTACCTACTCACTGTCTTACTAGCACTTACTTCCTGACTTCCTATTTATTACTTTTTATCCCATTTTATGTAGAAAAGGTTTTTGATTTTCAGCTCCCTTACTCTTGGGAAAAAAATGCCTTTCTGACTGTAATGTTTGACAGCACTCTAAACAGTGAGCTGTGGTTGTAGAAATTTTGACTTCTAGAGGCAATACTTAGAATGTGTCAGAGTTTTAGGGCTTGGTCATTTCTGCTCACATTCATCCTTCATTTTTCAGATGTAGATCTCTTAATAGAGTTTTACCATAGAAATCCCACTTCTGCAAGAAAACACCAGAGCAGAAAAAGCAGAATTGATTGAGCTTAAATCAAAGGAGAGCCCTTGGTTCAACATTTTGTCAGCAAATTATGGCTGAGTTATTAATTATCTGTCTCAGTTTTTAAGTACCTGGAATCTGTAAATCTTTCAGGAAGGCCTTTAATATACAAATCTCTGCATGTTACTGGAGCTCCTGACTGGTATCTCTGAGGAAGCTGTGGATACACGAAAACATATCATCCTGAAGATGGATGATTTAAGTCTGTTGAAGCAGATTGTTAGATTGTGTGATTGTAAAATAGCTTTTTTGGCACTTGTTGCTGTAGGACTAAGGGTCAGATTCTTTCTCTGCCTTGCACTGGAGATGCATCAAAACTTGTGTGGTCTGACTGCAGTGGGTTGGGAGCCTGTTCCATTTTTGTGGGTAGCTGTGCATGTGGCTTTTGGGGACAGGTCCTGTGGTTGCTGGTAAATTCCCTGCTGCTTTAAAAGGAAGTGCACAAAAACAGGAGGTGGCTTTGGCCTCAGGACTGTGGCACTGCAGTTATTAAGAAGGGCCTTTCCATGTTTTTCCCATGCTTTCCTTCAGTGGATTCAAAAGGACATTAGCTAAAAGCACAAAGAGAAATATAATTTTGTTTCTTTGAAGGTAGATGATTGAGGGGGTTTGCAACATTCCTTTAGAGCTAATAATGACTCAAAGTTAACAGTCACATAATATGTATACAAAACATTTCCATGTAGAGAATGTCAGTGGCAGTTTTTGGGTAGAATTACTCCAGATTCTTCTTTCAATTGACTTTCATCTCCAGCAGGGCTGTCATTATTTAGTAAAAGCCTTTTACAGTGCAGGAAATGTACCTGTGAGGAAGGCCTGAAGTGTGGCAAGGTGTGGTGTTTAAAGTGCTAGAACACACTTCATTATGTCAGTCAGATTTAGCATTGGTAGGTGAAGGGGAAGGACAGGATCCTCTCCACTGCCAAACAGATCTTTACTTGATGTGGATTAGCAGTTTCTCACTGTTAGAAATTTGGGGGTTTTAGTGTGAATCTTAGGAAGGGAAAAAAGTGCTCTTACAATACTTCATTTAGAGTCAGGAGGCCTTCCTTCACTGCACTGCTGCCTTTTCAGAATGACTTCCAGTGTCAGGTAAAAATATCATGGAGGCATGGAAGAAAGTAGAATGGATTCATTTTCAGTGATCATTAGAGAAAACTCCTAATTTTCCAGGAGGAAATGAAGTTCACACACATTTCCTTCACAAAAAGGTAGGGTTGTTTTTTTGTCCACCTTGAGATCTGAATGAAATCTTTATTCCCAGTTGGCAATGTGTGACAAAGCATACCTTTGGTGACAGGCTGCAAAAGGAATTAATCATCTGGTGAATTTATTAACAGCAGTAATAAATTAGAGCTCTCAGGGATCCTCAATGATTTTACTAGCTTGAATTTGGAAGTATGTGAATGGTTTAAGTGAATTGCAAGATAATACTAACTAGAGATGTTTGCTCACAATTGAACTTCTACTTCTCAAGCTATCAGTTGTTTACTGGTCTGGACCAATGAAGTGCTAAAAGCTAAATACTGTAAAATGTTAAACTTTGATGAAAGATATGAAGACAGAAACTGTTTCTTTTGCCAACACTGTGGTCAACAGCAGTGCCCTGACCCGATTACTTAAGTTGATGTTTTTCCTAAATCTGTCATGAATCAGTAATTATCAAGTTTTGCAATACTCAATGATTCTCTTGTGAATAGCAAAATTATTTGTTATTGTAGGTTGGTATTTTCTAAAAAGAAGTGTTCAACTCTTGCATCTGCAACCTCTATACAGTATGCTTGGCGCTTTTTTTTTTTTTTTTTTTTTTTTTTTTTTTTTTTTGGCTGGAGAACTGTGGAATGCCACAACAAATCTCCTGAAGAGTTTCACAAAATGTGAGGAGAATTCAATCTGGTCTAATCTGGAAGTGACCCCTCTGGTGTCTTATAAAATAAACTTTCGTGTCAGCGTGTTTTTCCAGTCATGGTTGGAAGATTTCCAGTACAAGTATTTAGTTATGGGGCTTGACTTGTAGGGCTTCTAATAGGAAAAGGAACTTGTACAACATATTGTTTTTATTAGTGGGGTGTTCTCATAGCAATTTAATATGGCAGTGCCAGAAAAAATTCTCTTTTGCCTTGCACCAAGTGCCATGCAGTTGTGTGAGGTGGGTGTGCATGGGGTCAGAAGTGGGACCAGGTCCCTGAATGAGGCTGGAAATTCAATCCATGCTTCCCAAGACTGTGGTGGCATAATACTAACAGCTGGTTTGGAGCCCCAGTAATCCCTGCAGCCCCTGGCAGAGTTTTCTGAGAAGGAAGAGACCAGAATTAGGGGAACTTTTCAGATAAAGTAAATGAGAGATGTGGTAACGTGATGTTTAGTCATTTCAACAGAAAAGGTGGGATGGCAAAACCTCTGTGTGGGGCTTATTTGGTGGATGTTTTGGGCACTGTCCATGCACATCTGTGGCTATTCCCCCCGTGGAAATTGGACTGCACTTCAAGCCATATGTGAGAGTACCGTGGAGCTGCCATCTCTGGATCCTTGTCCAGGGAATGCCACTGAGGATGTGGTGAGTGGGACTGTGCTCCCCACTGGCAGCAATCAGGGGAGAACGTGCAAACAAGCAAATCTAAATGCAAATGTTCACATCTAACACTGGTGGAGATTTATCCAAATGATAGGGGAGTTGATAGCAGGAATATGAAAAAGAAGAAAAAAATGAGGAAATTGGAACCATCCAGTTCTTTTTGGGTGAAAATTGCTTAACTTAGATTTGTGGTTTTAAGTAAACATGCACATTAGAAGAATGCTGACCTTTAAAAACGTGAGTTTGGATGATTTGCTATTGTTGCTGGTTAAAGCATATGCACTTACAGGCAGCAGAAAATACCATAAACCTGTGAGATTGGGAATGCACCATGGAAACAAACAGCACCCTGGCAAAATAAAGAGATGTTTCCTCAATGGATCTCCATTAAAAAGCTCAGCAGAGTTCCTTCTGAGCCCTGCACGCAGGGATACTCCAAACTTCTCAAAGAAAAATGCACAGCGAAGTGGGGAATTAAATGGTATCACCGGGCTTTGCTGTAAAACAAAGAAGGATTTTATGAGAGTCTTGAGCCGAAGTGATAAGTTGTGGATCCATTGTGTTGGAATGCGATGAAACTAATTCCTCTGGGAGATAAGGAAAAGGATCTAGAGATGTAGTGCTGCCCTCCAGTGGCAGCGTGTGGGGGTTTGTCTCCAGTGCTCGCAGGATGTTGGCTGGAAGGCAAACAGAAACGTGCAAATATTTCCGAAAGGACTGGGTAGTTACAGTTCAAATGTCAGGGCAGCAGTGGAGAAGAGGGGATATAAGACATAGCCGAACTTGCCCTAGAACTTGCCCTGGAACTGCTGAATTGGTGGCTTTGTCCAAGGTTATTTTCAGCCAGAGGAAAGAACTCTTCCCTGCATACTACATTAATCCTCTTCATTTCTAGTTTGCAAAGTCTTCTGCTCTAGTTAATGAAGAAAGGAGTGTTCATGGATGAAATGAGCCAAAATTATGAATCTTCTGAGCAGACTCACCTTAAAAAGGGAGCTAATGTCTTTGTGGAGAGTGCCAGCATAGTCTAACATATGCAATTAAACTAATTTTCCTCTTGTTTAAACCGTGGTAATAACTCCCCTCCACACCCCTTAAGTCAGTTTGCCTCTTTAACATGGCATGAAAGAGAAAAGAATAAGTTATATAAGTGGTGTAGCAAGCTGCTACCTACAAACATTGTGTCCTGTGTGAGACTTCAGCAGCTGCCTTGCCAAGGCAATTACCAGTCCCTCCATGACATTAGGGAAAGCACAGGTAGTACAATATTAGGGAAAGCCTACAGAGGTGTCTTTCCTTGTGATCTTAGCAGCAGCAGGGCTGCTTAGTGAGGGGTAAACTTTTCTGTGCTGGTATGGTGTTTTCTGAGGCTGCTGCTCTATCTTCATCTTCCTTGCAAAATATGGTTTCTGTTTCCATTTGGTTGAAGTTGTGTAAGACAGATTCAGGAAAAGAATCTGAGCCTGGCAAGACCAGGAATCCTAAATACAACCACTTGTCTTAAGGTTCAGGTTCTGGGAATACCAGACTGTTTCAGATTCACAGAGTGCACCACAAGGGAATCTGGGAGGGGCTGTGTTACTCCAGTGTGTGTTTTGAGATGACAGTGGATGCGTGAGGGGAAAGAGTGAGATCCAGAGGGGAAGGGTATGAAAGACTCTTGTTGAAAAGTTTCTTTGTGTGTATTAATATCAGTGTAGATAAAAGGAGAAGTAAAGATAACATTGATGGCAAAGAGTTTTGATCAATGTTTGTTGCCTGTGCAGAGCCTTCAAAGACCCAAATGAGAGGGAGGACTTCTGCTGGGGAAGTCAGCATAACAGGCAGGGTCTAAGGAGCACTGATGAATCAGGCTTCCCTTTATCCACGCTTACTGGGCACATCTCCTTCCTACTCATGTTTCCTACAGTCTCTTTTGTTCTGCTCTTAATGAAGGCAATGCTGCTTGGAAGACAAAAATCAGTTTCGGTGGGTGGAGAAGCCCTGGAAGTATGGACAGACCTATGAACATACACATACCTGCACACACACACAGAGCACCTGCAGCTGTGTGAGGGCCTTTCTGGAAGCACCTGCTCTGTTTCCATGGCTTCTGCAGAGGCTCCTCTGTAAGCTACACAAAGCAGGTGCTGCAGGTTATCCCTGGGATTAGGAGTAGCCCCTTTGAACACGGAACCAGGAAGTCAGAGCATGGTGTTGGAGTCCACAGTCAAAGACCTCACTCCAGAAAATCCTGGCCTTCTCTAAGCTGCTGTGAATGAGGCAAAATCTTTTCCTTGGTGGGCTGATGTTTGACTCATCTCCATGACTGTTCCCCTCCAAGGGGTACTCTCTTCTATTAAGGTAAGATTAGACATTGTGGCTCAGTTTCATTGGTCAGGGTGTTCTTTGGTCTGTCCTGAATCTGGTTGAATTCAGAGGCTGACTGTAGTAGCTGATGCTGGTTTTTGATGTAGAGAGATGCAGATGCTCTGCAGAAACTGCTTGGTGATTTTATATACACTTGGAGGCAAGCTGGATGGAAACTTCCAGGGATAACAAAGTCCAGTTATCCACTTATGGGCAGGGAATAAAATATCATGTCAATTCCTATAGATGTTAATTCCTATAGATGTTAGCTCATAATCCACTACATTGATTTACATGTAATATTCTTATAACAACAGCCTGAGGCTTTAAACCTTATCAGACTTCTGAGCATAGAAGATTAGACTGAAGCACACGACAGCTGAAGCTACTACATATGAAACAACAGTTAAATAGTAATTTGTTAATATTTTGTTACATCTGTCCCTTCATGTGGATATTTTGTCCCACATCACACAGTACGAGATATCCAGGAGTAGGTGTTGTTTTCCTGAATATTTTGTTACGTCTGTTCCTTTATGTGGAATGTTTTGTTCCACATCACACAGTGCAACATATCCAGGAGTAGGTGGTGTTTTCCTTGCTTTTCCCATCTGTCCCATCCCCCTAACCCCACCTGGCTCTCCAGGGTTCAGTGTTGCCTGTGTTATTTTGGTTCAGTGCTTCTCATTTAGATTTTAGTTCAGCAGGTGGTGTGAGATATCTCAAACAGAAGAAAAACACTCAACAGAGGAGCAAACAACTGCTCTGTGCTTAGGGACATCTTCACCTTTCATCAAGCCTTGCAGAATTGCTCTGAGGCTGGAATTTGAAGTAGTTGCTGGCTCCTCTGGTGTCTGTTTTATTTTGTGTGAGATACAATCTGTTTCAAGGATGTTCCCCAGACTACCTGCCGAGGTTAATTTGCGTGAGAACCACACTTGCAGCGTCCTTGAGGCATTGGGTAGAAACCAGAGCAGTTGGATCTCTCAGGACGTTCCTGCAGCCCTGTAGCTACAGAGCCAAGAACATAACTTTGCTTCCCAGCGCAGCCATTCCCTCTCCTGCTCCAGGGGGAGCGTAACCCCTGCAGCGGAGCTCTCTGTCGGTCCAGCAGCACAAAGCTGCGGGCGGCAGGAGCTGGGAGCTGTTTTCCTGCTTGGCAGATCCCCACGAACACCAGGTATCTGTCGAACTGAATTTGCCAGTTCCTCCAGCTGCCCTGGGGAGCTTGTAAGTTCCTTGAGCCTCATTCCTGCCCACATGGAAGTTGCAAGACGTGACTGCCCTGCCAGCAGGGCTGGTAAATTCCAAGAAGCCCAGATACTGGATTCACAGAAATTACAACCCTGCTGACCACACTGGTCGAAGCAGAAATGTTTTGGAGTTTCATGAGCTTTAGCTGTTTCTCCATGTCATTTACAAGTTCCAGTTGTGCATCTGTGTAAAGGGCTTTGGCACAGGCGGCCGGAGCTTTCCGTGGCTGCAGTCGCAGCCAGCACAGTGCACAGGCAGCTCTTGGAGCCCTTGCAGTGCTGATGGATTCTCAGCAGAGCTTCTAAACCTGGTGATCTCTGGCCAGGGTGATTTGGAGCATGTCCCTCCTGTTGATTTAGCAGCTTCAGGGATGGGATATAATCTAGCACATCACTAATGATCTTATACATTTATTGGAGCCCAGAATTAATGATTTGGGGAGATAATAAATCCTGCTTCTCAACCAGCAAGTTTGGAAACCTCTCTGTAGTATCTTGATGTGGAGGGAGATTGGAAGTAGAAAAGTTATCAAATAATGAGAATATGATTTTTGTGATTTTTCTACAGAAATGTTTCGATGACAGGAGTTTCTAAATTCTGTCAGTGTTTTCCTCTGATGAGAGACCAGACATGATGTATTTAGATGGCAAAGAGGGGGGTTTTTAGTTTTATAAAGTCAGGGTAAATTGGCTAAAACCACATCTTACCCTCATGTTTTGTCTCTCAGAATTTACAAGTACCCTGTTAACTGTAGGTACTGCACTGAGAAAGAAAAAACACTTCCGTTTTCTTAAAATATCTGACATTTGGAGAATTTGTTAGAAAAAATAGAAAAGTGCTGAACTTATGGATGCTCTATGGATAGCAGGTATTATATTACATCAGCTATTTGGATCAAAGGGTTCTAAACCTTGATGTCTTTCCCCTTCCTGTTCTATGGACAACCAGTGAGGTAGAAACAACTTTTTTTCCTAAGTGTGTAAAATGTACAAGTTGAATCTTGCCCACTTCGTGACATTTGGAGCCTGAACTTTGCAACTTTAACATTCTTTCAGCATTGTTTTTTTAGGGGTGTAGTTATAAATGTAAGTGTTCATCTATAATATAAATTGATGACAACCAATAGAATATGTGGTATATATTTAAAAATAACATGTTTGCCGCAATAGATTGGAAAATGGCAGGAGGAAAAAAAAAGAAGTTTGTATTTGGTATTTATATACCAAATAAGCAGAGTAAGAAAAATTGATCCAGATGGGATATTACTTATATCTGTGTACATTACCACCTAAAACTGTGTCTGTGTCATCTGCATTTCCAGTGCCTTCCTTTGTGTTCCCTTTGCAAACATGAGTAGTTTTGCTCCGAGGGTATCTCAGTACGGTGGGGAGGTCGAAGAAGCTGATCAATCATAGAAAATATTCTGGAAATGCTTCCCTTGGTAGCTGACACATGGGTTGTTAATCATTCCCCTTCCCCTGAAAAAGGGAGCATGGCAATATATCTTCATGTCAGAGCAGTTTTCTGTGTCCAGGGTCTCTCACTCTGGCTCTGCACATCACAGGAGTCATGCCAGTGTGCTGCCTTCCCTGCTGATGTAACTCTTCCTTCAGGATGTTGTGGGCAGCTCCTCTTGAGTGCCTGCTCTGCACATGTTTTTTCCATTATATTAGTAGCAAAGTGAACTGGCACTTTTGCATCTTCTTGCACCCTGCCCCCCTCTTGACTGGTAACTCTGCCTCTTGTAATTAGGCATTGAATAGAATTTGCTGGAAGGAGCAAGAGGGCAGATTCTGCTGATTTGAAAGTTGGCCTTGATGTGTGTGACTCTAAAGTTAATTTTGTCAAAGCCATTGATGAATAAAACTTTCCTCATGTTTTCCCTTTTTGATTAAAGTTAACTCCTACTTTACAACCTTATTATTTGCCTTGTATATATCTCAAGTATAATGGTTGCAGCTGCTAAGAGAGTAATTAAACTTCAAGGCTTTGTTATTAAAGACTCAGCAAGGACACCCCAAAGAATTTGCAGTTAAGACTGTACAAATCCATCCTTAACAAGTCCGTAGTGAGTAGGGATTATGTAGTACAGGAGTAACATTTTCTGTATGGAGGATCCTTGCAAAATCGGAACATAATGAACTGCATGGAGTACAGTACACAGCTGAATGTTCCAGGATTATGATTTTGGGATTTTCTGTATTTCTTTTAATAGACGTGGCTTTGCCTTGAAGGGTGTAGCTGAAAATTATTTCAGATAAGCAGGACTCTGCAGTCCAGGATTTTGCCTTGACAGTCATCTGTAAAAAATGTTAGTTGATGTTTCATTCCAAAATAATGAACAAAAGTCTTGATTCTGCTGTTAGATCTGGGTTTATGAATCATCAAAAAGTGCCTTAACCTATGTGTGTGGGTGGCTAAACTGCAGTGTGTGCCCTGAGCTGTTGCTCCATCAGGACTGTGGAGTCATCCAAAAGGGTGGACAGCTTTGTGCTCTTCCCTGTCTGTGCTGAGGAATGGGCCAAGTGGGAGGTGGATTAACCAAAACTGGGAGCCCGTGGACCTCCGTGCTCGTTACTCAAAGCCTGCTGCCTGCAATGGGCATCTCTGGAGCACAGCTTTGGGTGTAACTGATTGCATGAGCCTGATGGAATAAATATGGCATCTGAACATTTCCCAGCCTGCAGTCAGGGGACGGGGGGGGCTGTCATTTAGAGCATCCTTTACTTGCTGAGATACTTGGGCCAAAATTCAGAGGATGTGTTAAGTTATCTGGAAGTCTTCTTTGGATCCTTAAAGGAGGAATTACAGATTCTCTCTTTTGATACCATAACCTGTTTCACCACAGTCACCTTATTTTCTTTCCTCATTGCCAAGGTGTCCTCCCCCCACTAATGTTTTGTTGTTTCTTTGTTATTTCTCCCATTTCCAACTGAAATTGTGGAATAGTGTGGTAAAATTTACATTATTTTTGGGAAGAATTACTGTTTTTCATATGCACACTCAATTAATAGATTTTCAGCTAGAGTAAAGCTTGAAGGAACCCCTACTGAGTAGAGGTACAAAAAGAAGTGAATCGCCATTACTATATATAGTGAAGCTGTAGAACTCCTTGCCTCAGGGATTATGGAAGCTGCAGCTTAGGTGGGTTTGGGGGTGATACTGGACAGGTTTGTGGAAAAACAATTTGTTAGGGATACTAAATGCATGGAAACATGTCCTAGGGAGTTCATGAGCCACAAATTGTTGGAGAGCATTTGGGAAAATACCTCTGGGTTTACCTTGTACTTGCACCTTATTTTAGTTGCTGCCAGGTGAATTAATTGGATCTTTGGTCTGTTATCATTAAGATAAGTTTTGTTGTAGGGAATGCCTGCCTCAGATAATTTTTTGTTTCTATAGAGATTCCTAGGAAATACCAGTCTGATTTCTATTGCTTCCAACACAGTGAGAGCAGAGGGGGAGATTAACACATTAGTATTTAATTAATGCCTTATCAAATGCTTCTTCCTTGTTCTCTCTTCATTTTTCTCCCAGGCCATCCTGTTGTAAGTGGATGTGGTGCTCTGTGGTTAAAGTGCAGCATCTCATTTGCACACTGTTGTCTGGCAGAGGCTGAACCAGGGAGTGGCAGCAAGTAATGGAAAGGTAGCTTTCCCTCTGGGATGGCAAAGGAGTCCCAGGGCAAGAACTGGTGAATACTCTCCAGGCAGTGAGAATAAGGGAAGTGAAGAGAAATACCATTAATGCCATTTTCTTGCGCCTCTCACTGCAGGCTGATTAGACAGTATCTGAACTGGGATAGAAGTGTGAAAGGAAAGGGAAAAAATAGAGTTAACGGTCCCTTTTTTGCCTCTATCCTCATTCCGGTGAGGCTTCAGTGAGGGAGCTCTGAAGCTGGCCATGAGCATTCAGTAGGGAGGAGGGAGGCAAAGAAGTTATGGAAAAACCAAGTGTGAGGACCCCATCACCTTCTGAAACACTCTGCCCTGACATTTCGCTGTGAAATGTCATTTTCAAGTGGTGTTTCCAACCACGAATCTTTCTGTTTATGTTTCTTCCCATCTTTCTGCAAATCCTCCCTGGAGAATGCATGGACACTATTGGGGTTCTGAGAAGCTCGGTGGTTTGTTTTCCCTGAGAAGCTTTCCCCTCCCTCCCTGAAGCAGCTGCATTCCCACGGGAGGAGGCTTCCTTCCTCCCCTTTTGCTGGGTTGATCTCTTTGGGCTGTGGCTGCTCTCAGCCTGATGCCGCGTGCCGCAGCAGCCGTGCCTCTTCTCTGCTGCAGCAAGTGCTGCCTCCTGACACTGCCTCCCCTGGGGGATCATTAGCAGGGTGGAGGCTCTTTACTTTCCTAGAAACAGGAAGAGAAGAAGAGCCTGAGAGATGGGAGGCCTGAACAATCTAGAATTAGATTACAGTATGAACTCCATGACATCAGCTCCCTTCAGTCTTCCCACCCATTGGCTTTCTCACGGCATTTCTGCTTATGTTGATCAGGATCTGAAGATATCCATAATAAAATGCTAATTCTTTTGTGATCCAAAGGGCCAGAGCTGCCAGTCCCTCTCTCTATGACTGACAAGTCAGGAGTATGGAGAGCTGCACGTTGAACTGCACAGGTAACTGCATTTATCTGACAGGTCAAAATTCAGAGCACTTCAGAACTACTGTCAAGTGATATAGTCACCTTCAAGTCTTGTAAATTTAAATAAAACTTACAAGGAGTAATATGGTTATTTTTCCATCCTTTCACTGCTAGCTTCTTTCTGCAGCAGTTATTCCTCACACTTTGTGTGTGCTTGGTCTGTGGAACTATGCCATTCACTTGTGAATGACATGCTGGATGCATTTTTGGCAGTAGTAAAGGTCAAAATAAGTAAAGCAATAAACAAAAATGTTTGGTGTATTTCCCCTTTAATACAACTGTTTAAAAATGATAGGCAATAGCAGGGGGAAAAAAATAGTGTAAGACCAGTGTTTCTAAGTCTTGGTAGCCTTGAATTATTTTCCCAGGAAGGAGAAGAAAAGGGACTAAGAAACTACTTTGTTTCCCTTCGGAACTTTGGTGCCAGCTGGAGACATTGTGGATCTCCATGTGCAGGAATCCAGGTTCTGTATGGATGTTGTAGGTCCCAGTTCCATGTGCTCCCAGACAAAGCAAGGTGTGGATTCTCCAGAGGGGCTGGAATGAGTTCAGTGTCACTGCATGAGCTGCAGTGCTGTGAAACTGGCACTTACCTTTCCAACTTTGCAGACAACATCTGCTTACTCAGGCTCCTTGTCTCGCTCCTGGAATTCCTCTTGCCCCCAGCCATGTTTCCTGCCTCTGGAAGGTGCTATGTGTCTCTGCACGTTCAGCAGCACCTCCAGACAGCTTTGGGATATGCAAATCCCTCTCTCTGGGGAATGGTTCACTCTGAGGATTTAACCTGTGCACCTGTGCCAGCACTTCTCATCTCCAAATACATGGATTGAGGATCTGAATACTGATTTAACTTCCTACCAATGGAACATAATGAAACACGCCTTTGGTTAAAAAAATGCCGACAATTTGCGGGATGGAGATGAGTTCCAGATCCTCATTCTTATTCAAAGCTTGTGGCCAGACTCATCTCTGTATAGAAGAAATGGGTAAAACTCACATGGAGACAGCCAGGAGGTTGCATTTAGTTTTTGAGCTTCAGGTCTGAATAGGAATAATGAATAAAATAATGTCAGTTGACTCTGCTATGTCCTAATTATGTTCTGAGACATCCCCTTGCCCGTCAGAGAGCTGTGGAGGTGATCTGTCAGATGGCAGGTGAGATTTGCTGGGTTGTCTTCTGGAGCAGTTGATACCAGCAGGTTCTCTGATAGAGTTGATATCTTGCTGCTTCCTTCAGCTTCAGGGTCACAAATTCATGTGAGCTGGGATGCTCAGAATGGAGATACAAGACCTCCAACATATCCATGGATGTGCTGGAGGGTCCAGGTGCTTTGCTCTGAGCCAGTGCTTAGCTGGAAAATTGTGGTATGAATAGAAACTGTGTTAGTGAGGGCTGTGCTTTGGCGGTGAGGCTCAGATATCTTTTGGAGACACAAGAACCCAAAGAGCCATAAAGGTCTGTCAAATTAATATCTTGCACTTGCCCAGGTGTCACACCCCATTAAAATGGGATAGCTTTGTTCAGTCCCTGAGGGAATTGTTGCGTGTTAACGTTACACGCTGCCCTTTGCTGTGCTCCAGTTCTGTGTGGCTTCTGCTCCATCAGCAAACAAAGGGTTCCTCTCTGCTTTTTCATTTGTCTCGTGGAAACATACATAGAAATCCATAGGTGTATTTTTGTGCATATATTGTAATATACAAAGCAGATTGTAAATTATTTTGTAATACTTTGAAATAATTTCAAATAATTTGGAAATCCTTTGGACAGAAGTGACTCTTGCCATTGTCACTATCTTTAAATTTTAGGTATGTCTTGTAAGTCTTGTATGAAGAGAATACATTGTTGAAGTATCCACCTGAGGCAATGACACATCGCTTTTCCTTCCATTTTTTCCCTCCCAGTCCGGTTCTAATTGCAGCACCCTAATCTGGGAGAGAGTGAGGTGTCCCACTCAACAGCACCAGTACCTTTAGATTTCTGCCTCAGGGTAAGGCTGTGTTTTTGTAGGAGAGCTGTCAAGGTTTTGGTGGGGTGACATTTAGCTCCTGTGACACCATCATAATATTGCAGCTGTTCCTGTTAGGAACTCCTGGATGCTTGTTTAGATGCTGAAGGCAATGCATTAGGAACTGATGGTGAGTGATTATTATCCAATCAGTTCCTGATGCAGTATCTGCGACATCAAAAACTCTGCAGTGGTTTTGGTTGTCATTTTTTAATTTTGAACTTCAAATGTTGAATCTTAACAAGGTCAGTGTACTAGGAAGAAAAAAACTCCAACTTAATTGCACTGCTCTGTTTTTTAAGGAAATGTATACCTTTTATCTAAGAAATGCTAAGAGTAAATATTACCAAGAATCACTCTAAGTAGCACTGCTGGAGAGCATTATACATCTTGTGCAAGTTTTACTTTTTAGCTCTTCAGACCTGTTGTTTGCTGGTTGAATAGTTGAACACAAATTAGTCAGCAAGTGTGTTCCCCTTCTCAAAAGGGCAGGAAATGATGTAGGCCTGTAGCAGGGCGAGTCTGCAAACTCACTGTGTGTGAGTTGTGAAATTCAGAAGAAGCTCCAACCCTGTGCCAGCGTGGGTGGGCTTTCTGTATGCAGCACTTTGGCAGTGAGAACTACAGACGTAATGTTACTGTCCCATTTCTCACACTTGTGCTGGATCTAGAGAAAATACTGCATTGGAAAGGAATAATCTAGTTCCAGACCTGAGCCTTGATAGTTAGTCTGCTGTGTCCTCTGGATGGGTGTGTGCCGGGGATGTTCGTCCATTTGCTGTAGGTCTGGGTGTACTGAGAGCAAATTGCACACCCTGCTTAAGCAGCACATGGTCATCACAACCCTCAGACATCAGCATTTCTGCTTCCCACTTCTGTTTGAAAGTCAATGATTTTGGAGACAGTTGGGGTTTGTATTTCTTTTTCAGGCCTAAAAAGAAATAATCTGAAATGTGCCTGACTGACTGATTTAATGAAGCTGCTCTTCCCACAGGGGTGCCCTGGTTGTCTTTAACTGGTAACTTGTTTTGTTACTGCTTTCGTGGCATACATGGTCTATCCTAAAATACTCTGCAATCTGTGTCCCACAGGTATTTTCACTTACTTCAGCTTTGGGTATGGAAGACAGATGCTTAAAGTGGACAGGAGGGTGTTAGGTGACATGTAGTGACTAATGAGAATGAGAACTAAATCCATATAAATATCCTGCACAAGCTGCACTTTCACATCAGGGGTACTTCAGTTAACAGTTCCTGAGGCAGCGATGTTGTCCCTTTACCAGAGCTGTTTCAGACATGGAATTTTATCTCAGAAGAATTTTCTTCTAAAATTCTGCAAGACTAAAAAGAACTCAGATCATACCTGGTCTTGTTGAGCATCAACTTCTGTATGTCAAAGTGAGCCATCTTTTAGCAGCTTCCTTTGATCCCTTGTGTAAAACAGGAATATTTTCTGGCAGGCTACAGATGCTTCCTGGAATCTCACACACAAATAAAACTTAGGGATGTATCTCCAAGGATTGCCCATCTGGAGCTTTCAGCCACAAAACTGGGGTGTAATAAATATATTTTATGTGCTCTGGCTTTATATAATATTTCTCTCTGCTATGTATCCATAGGCTGACTGGAGCCATCTAATGTTAATGGGAATCTTGTATTGATTTCTGCATCTTTGGATTGTTGTTCTTGAGCAGGGGAATTTCAGCTGTAGACAAGTTACAAGAATCCTGACTGGTTTGGGTTAGGATGTTACCAAGGTCATAAACATGGGAAAAATGGATTGCAATTGTTTTGGGTAATGGAAAATTCAGCTTAGAGGGTGGTTCTGGTGGAACAAGAGTCTTTGAACTTGTGAGAAGTCTGGACACAGAACTGTGTGTATCTTAAAAAAAATTGCAGATGCAAAGGATTAAACAGAAAAGTCATTGTCAGCCCTACGGTTCAGGGCTAAATCAGTGGCTTCAGGAGGTATTTTGACAAGTAACAGTTTCAGGGTGGTTGAAATGAGATGTGACTTCAGAAAAAATTGTGAGCACAGTTAATGAAGAGATTGTTCTGCTGCTGCAGGATGCTGCACCAGGGAAGCTGGGAAAGGCAGGAGGTAGCAAGGCAAAGCCTGGAGGTCACTGTATGGTCTGGATAAGGCCATGAGCATCATCCTGTGTGTGTGACGTGTTTGGGTTTTGTGCACTGCAGAAGTGTCTCTTGGGTCTGTTATGAAGGTGCCACGCAGGTCTGCTAATCCATTAGAGCAAAGAAATTGCTGTGTTTAGCATAATCCCAGCTACAACTGTGAGAGAGTTATTAACTGCTCACAGTTGCCAGCTGAGATTAAGCCAACTCACAGCCATCCAGGTTAGGCCTGCAAGTGGGTTCATGTCAGCTAAATTTCTTCTCTGAATGTCCTACACAGGAAAAAATGGCATAATTCCACAGACAACACCTGGTGCTGTGGATATCTGTCATTAAAACATTTAGGTTCTCTCTGCATCTTCTCTGAGAGAACTATTATTAAGCAACTTGCTGAATAAACCTGGTTTATTTGGTGATTTTTGGCATGCTCCAGTCTGGGTGTGAACTGATAAAGCAGACTTGTTCTTTCTGGTTCAGCTTATTTGGCTCCCCTCGTATAATAAGGAATACAATAAAATACCCATTCAAGGGACCTCTCTGACTTCTGAACAAAAACCATTTATGTAAAACATCTAAAAATTATGTGCCTGTTTCTTCAGCTTCTTCACTTACCTCCTTTACTGCTTCTGGAACTCTGCTGAGCAGCACCCTCAAGCCCAGGTAGCACACCTGGGTAGGGAGCTCTAACCAAACCCTGCTTTCCTGTTGGGCAGTAAATCTCATATATTTAGGGATAGAGTGACAGAACTGCAAAGAAGAAAATAATCAAAAAAGTTGGATGTACTGGAGATATCTGATAAAATTAGAAGAAAAGCAGGTATTGAGAGATTGTTGTGGAAAAAAGCTATACGAAAGTTTTCTGGAAGATGAAGTAAAACATCAAGTTGTTTCCTGCAGGACACATTAACAAGATCCTTCCCTGTGTGTTTCATCGTGGTTTGCTGCAAGAGCAGCACACTGAAGCCAGGAGAACCAACTGTTCATTCCCTGCAGGAAGCCTCTGGCTGCTGGAGGGGCAACTGTGGGCCCACAGGCAATTCCAGGGAAATCCTTGCCCTGCCTGAGCCCTCCAGCAAACAACAGGGCATGTGCTGGGATCAGGGGTTTGTGCAAGGTTGAGCTGCTTTCCTTATCTTGCCTGCTAAAGCCATGAGGCCACAGAGCACAGCCTGGGCCATCACTGATGGGGAGCTGTTGGCTTATCTCTGGAACAAATTCCCAGCAGCCTTGGAGCATACTGGCAGGGGAGCCACTCAGAAAATCCTCAGGAACACCAGGCTTCCACTGGAACAAACCAGAGGCAGGCCTGGCAGGTGGTCTGATTATGTTTGCTCAGCCAGTTCCACAGAATTTGCCAGACAAAAGAAGGCATCAGGTGGTACAGAAAGTCCTGAACAAAGCTCCAGATGAACACAGACATGACCAGACTTCCTCATCTGTTGCAGATCTGGGAAGGTGAAGGGAAGGGAGAAGGCACAAGGAGCAGGAAATGCATCATTTCTGTTGCTTCTTGTGTGGCAGGCTACTAAGCACTGCACTGGGGAGAATTCTGATTTGTGTTTCTTTTGTAGTGCTTCAGTTATTTTCCATTGGTGACAAAAGAGTTACAACTGTGTGGGTCAGTTCCTGTAGCTTCTCTTCTTATTTGGTGGTTTTTGGCCAGTGCCCTTTCCTTGCTGCCAGCCCTGCATGCTGTGCTGGCTATCAGGAAAGTACCATTTTGGCACTGCACTGAAAGCAGTCAGTTGCTGTGGGTGGAGGGTGGCTCTAAGATTGGGATTTCTTCAAATATAGGCCTCCAAATGTATGACTGTGGAACTTCTGTGGAAGCAGAGGCTCCAAAGGAGCAGGAGGAGACCATTTCTAGACAGGAATTTCGACAAGCCCTACAACAACACGGTGAACAGATATGGATTAATAGTACAGAAGGTCCCTGCACACGTTAGATGTTTTCCTGCCTCACAGCTCCCCTGTGAGTGAGAAGGTGCTCCAAGTTCCTGAAAGGCTGGACTATCCTTTCCCTTCTCTCTGGTGCCTAAAAGCCTTATGGTAAAAGAATGTTAATCTTTCTCTAACACATATAATCCTGTAATTTAAACTCTGTCTCATGCTGCAGAG
The DNA here is from genome assembly GCA_013398275.1 of Promerops cafer. Classification (NCBI taxonomy): domain Eukaryota; kingdom Metazoa; phylum Chordata; class Aves; order Passeriformes; family Nectariniidae; genus Promerops; species Promerops cafer. The sequence continues at coordinate 551,625 of VZSE01002037.1, read as the reverse complement.
GCACAGAGGGGACAGAGCAATTGCACCCTGGCAACCTCAGCCCTGGAACTTTAATTCTTCATTGCTTTACTCTTCAGCTCTTCAGCCTTGATGAACCCATGGCACAGCTTTTTTTTTCTTTTTTCTTTTCTTTTACATGGATGTAATAAGATTATGGAATGAGTGCAAGACTGATTCAAAGAGAATTTAGAACTTCCAGCTCAAAGATCAAATTACAAATCTTCAATATATTTTTTTTTTTTTGTATTGTAATTTGCAGTGCAAACCTTTAATGAAAAGTTCAGACATAATGAAGGTCTGCTTACATTTGGAGTTGGATAAATAGAAGGTGGTGCTCCAGCTCTACATGTTGCTAAAAGTAAAAATTCAGACTTTTAAATTTTTTAATCAGTAATTAAGAGATAATCGATGTTTGAAACCTGGGCAGCTCACCAGGAAAAGAGCTCTCCATTCACTGGTGACTTGCTGCAGCTTCAGATTTGTGTTACTGGTTTGTGCACTCTTCTTACTGGTGGAAAGTGTTTAAGAATTTTCTTTCTGTTCTGCAAAAAGGTTTTTTTTTTAGTCTGTGCTATTTAATTTTCCACTATTGCAGCATGATGGGTTCCAACTAGTTCCCTAGCTTTAGTGCTCATTTATATGTCTTGTTTAAAAAGATTTGCTCATAAACAGAGAGATGGCAAGAAGTCATTAGAGGAAGGATGAAAGGCTTCTGGAATAATCCCATGGAAGATAATGCAAAAACTTGTCTTGATTTCACTGAGGCAAGATTTTATCCAGCAAATAATAAGTGCACATTATTGTCATTGGTATAATTACTACAGTTTTTTATGAACTCTTGAAACTTGCTGAAAATTTTGTTTTTCTCTTATTTCCTCTTCTTTTGGTTAATGCAATGGCAGCATTCTGAAGGTGAAGGTGTGAAAGGTAATTCTGGCAGGATGACAAGAGAAGTATTTTGAATGATGTCAGAAACTTAAAGCATACAAGATGAACCAAAAGAGCCTCTTAACCAGAACAGTCATAAGAAGAAAATCATATAAAATAATCAAGGGATTAAAATTTGAGATTAGCCTGGAGTGATTCTAGCACTGATTTGAGTCAGTGGTTGGAATGAAGCTTTGCTTTCTTTCTCAGGACTGGATTTGCCAGCATAGCTTCTTTTTGGGGCATTTTTTTTCAATCCAAATGGAGCAATAGGTTCCATCTTATTCATCAACAGCAGTTTGGGAAATGTGTAGCACTCTGATGTCTCTGCAGGGCTTGGGCTGGCTGAATAATTGAAGAGAGATTTAAAATATTTGAGTGGAGTATTCAGATAAATTTTTAAAAATCATACAAGGTAACTGATGTTTTTATTGCACAGCATTTTATAACTTACTCAAGCAGTGAAGACTCAGTAGACAAGAGCAAGTTGGCTCAATAAAAACAAGGATAAATTGTAAGGGTCTGATTGGGGACAATGCATTTGTTCCAACTGCAATTTTGCCTCCAGTCCAGAACTAATACATAAAGCTTATGTTGAAACAAACTTGGTATTGAAATGAGTGGGGCTTTGCCATTGTTTGGAGTTATTCTGGGATGTCACCACAGGTTTTATTTGCAGATGCTGACAAGTCAATTGTACCCACATGCACAATTATCAGCCGTAATCATGGTATTGCAAATGCTTGCCCTTGTCATTTGTCAATTAACACTTGTTTGAGAAGAACAGATTAAATTCATGGCCTTATTTCAGTCTTTATGTACGTTCCAATCTAGAATAAAGGTGGTAACTCTTCTGGAAGAGTAGTGGTTTGCTGGCAAGTGCTGGGAACTGGGAAACTGGGAACGTAGCAAGGGTGTGCAGACTAAGGATATATTTCTTGTAAACAGGGAGAACAGAGGAGATGTAAAATGAGGACGTAATAAAAAGTGTGGAAATCACTGATCCTTTACAGTAAGGGGTGGAGCACAGCTGCTGGATTTTGTGGAGTTTTGTAATGAGAGCCCAAACACTTCCAAGAGCACTGTTGTGGTCCTGTCTGTTGAACCCAAGCAGAATTAGGTTTCTGTGCCTCCCCCTGGAATAACACTCCTGCCCTGGAAAACACCCACGCCTTCCCCACTGCTCCCTTGCCTGCAGCTGCTGGCAGAGCTGCAACCCTGAGGAAGAGGCAGCTTGCCTTCCCCTGTGCCCACAGGAGCTGAGGCACAGCCTGAGTGGCAGCTTTTCATCCCAGGGAGATATTTGACTTCTCAGCAGGAAGCAAGTGGATGTGAGGGCTCTTCAAAAGGACAAGTGTTGTCTGAGAGTCCTCCAGCAGAGCATTAACTGAGAAGATCCAGGTCTTTCACTTGCAGCTTGGCAAAATCGTAATCCTGCTTCCTCTGTCTTCTTGCACAAAAAGCTCAGCATCACCACTGATGTCCTTTAACACCAAATGGTCCTCCTAGCCAAAATTTGTGTGTTTTTCAGGTGGAGTGAGTTTCCTGGAGTGTGTAGGCACAGGTTCTGGTGCAGTGACTGGGAGCTGACCTGGGAATGTATTTCTGAGCAGGATGAATGCCTGGATGTTTCATGAGCAAACATCTTTCTGTGCCCTGATAAATATTTGTCCAATTAATTTGTTCAATGTCATTAAAGTAGGATGAGCTGTAACTTCACGAATATCAGTTCTAGGAACATTTTGAATGACAGAAAGAAAAGTTACTTTACTCTTCCTATGAAGGCCTGCATTGCTGGGTATTCTCTTCTTTCAAAGTGGCTTATTCTTGCTTCTGCTCTGTCCAGAGTTTGATGTGAGAATGTTCATCAGCCAACAGCTCTTCGAAGCATCATTGCTTTAAAAAAGCTGAACTCATCTAGAGCTGCATGAACTGATCACCCATGAAAACCCAGTTGTGATTCAGCTCAGTTAACAGTAGGTGTAGCCTAGTAATGGAATATTAAGCCCTCATAGTTGAAAAATAGCCTATAATAACTTTGTCCTTTAGTATTTTTCCAGTGTCCAGTTGGTTAATTTATGTAGGTTTTATGCTTTTGTTTCCAATTCTTGACTCATGAAAATTATTAAGTAAAAAGCTTGCAGTCAGCTCCGTGCTACTTGGGCAATTTGGATGGAATTCAGCTCAACTCAGCAGAGGTGCAGAGGCTGAAGAAGTGAATAGTTTATAATTACTGTGCATGAAGATGCCAGATTGTAGAATCTCTACAGGTAATTGTGAGATTGCTATAAAGACATCACACTTGCCTGCAGAGATTTCCCAGTCTGTGACTTCTATCCCGGTTGAAGAAGAGAAAGAAATGCTTCCTTTCTGCTATTCCATGTAATATTTTAAATTGAATTTTGAGTAAGAAGTTGAAGAAGGTTCTGTTATTGAATGATCAGATATAACTCAAGAAAACTAGATAATAATATTGATAATTTCAGTATTGTTTGGATTGGACACTGCATTCCCAGTGGAATCCTGGCCTCCAAAGGTTGCATTTTTCACGCCTCCCAGTCAGCTGGGAGTGAGAACAGCACCTTTCCTCTAAATTTCTGTGGTTGGGTACTTCTTGCCCAACTCTTTGACTCTTATTTGCTCTCTACTGGAACAACTGTAATTTTCCCCTTCTTAACACACATCCTATTTGTAATCAAGTGACAATGATTTATTTTGTATAACCTCTTCTCTCTGTGCCTTTCTTTGTCTAATCGTTGGTGTGGGGAAAGAAAGGAGAGGAAATGTGAGTGTTCTCCAGTGGCCATCACCATCCCCTTGGCTGCAGCCACCAGCAGTTTCTCTGGTACAAACCTCTCTCCTTCAGTCCATGTAATTCTCACCTCGTTTATGACTCTCCCACTTGTTATGTCTTGTTGTGCATTTTTACATTTAAATTGGGCATTCTTTGAGGCACAGATTATGAATAGACTTGTACTGTGCAGGGCTTTAAAAAGGGGAAAAAATTACAAATGAATGAGAGGACTATAGAGTTTCTAACCTTCTTCTAATTCCAAACAGTAAGCACAGGAAATAAAAAAAAGGAAAAAATACCCTACTTTAATACTCTTTTTGTGAGCAGCAAAGGAGGCTATAAAAGCCTCAGATTAATTTACTCAGTCCTGGTGCAGAGCTTTCATTGTAAGAGATTTGTTTTTGCCAACACTAAGTGATCCAAAGAATTTGAAGGATGAGAAGCAGATCTTTAGTGTCTTTTGCTGTGAAAAATCTTTAATGTGCTTTAGAAGGAAACTAAAGACTGCTATTTGTTTCCCTTTGTCTTTTGGAAGTGAAAGGATGTTTTGTAGCAAATTCTTGAAAAATCCATGCAAAAAAAGTCTCCCTGAGATGTGACTCACTGTGACTGCTTGTACAGTATAAACAAATGAGAAACAGCTTGTGTCCTTGCTAAGCAGATTATCAGGAGAGGTTGAAAAGGTTCTTTCTAGAGAACAAGTCATTCTCGTCATTTTTTGTAATGCTCATGGAGCACTAGGGAAGGGGAAATGAGCACCCAGAGCCACATTTTCCCCTCACCACACCCTGCTGCACCAGAGGAATCAGCTTGTACTTAGGAGAAAGAAATTTAGGGTATGGAACATCTCAGTTTCACTGTGACTTTTGTGTGTTTCTTGTGCTCAGCCCATCAGTCACCTCTTCCTGCCTGTGCTGGGAAGGAGCTGCACCATTAAAGGAGCTGTGTTGCACCTTCTGCATGGTCCCTTTCAGCACAGCAGCCTTTAACACAGCCAGTAATAATCCTTGTGGAGTGAGCAAATAGATATATGAGGGAAACACTCTCCTAAATACAGAAGGAAACCTTGCTGCTGCTGCTGAGAGCTCTGCCCTGGCTGCCCAGGATTGAGCTTTTGACTCCCCCTGTTTCAAACAACCAGGGAAAACCTGCGGAACACCCTTGTTAAATGATGCACTCTGTTCTGCAAATTACTGAGTGTAGTCAGCCAAATTCCATGTTCAAGGGAATGAAAATTTGCACTGCAAACTCTGATGCTGTGTTTCCAGACAATGAAATTAACTATTGAGTGGCTCTGGAAAACCCTATAATGAGCGGGAGACCAATCTGTTGCTGCATCCCTTTGATGTAAGGAACAAAAAAATGGGCTGTGTGTGCTGATTCACTTCTAAGCACAAAGAGAACTCCATCCTCGGGCTCTGAAACTTTCTGAGCTTCTAACTAACATTTTTATAGTTAATTACTCATGTTAATATTTGCCACTAGTGACTTGAGGGGATGTAGCATTAGAAAAATCACCATCCTAAAAGCACACAAGGCAACACATTTGTCTGTATTTAACCACGAGCTGGTTTTAGTATCTTTTCTGTCTCTATATTTTGGTTTATGTTGTTCTTCTGTCATTTCACTCCCATGTACCTCTGGCAGTGAGGAAAATAAAACTTCCACAGGGCTTCTCTGGTGCCCTGACTGTTATTTCCCAATGATCTACAACAATGGTTATTCAGTAACAGCTGGGCCATGTCTTCTTTAGACAAAGCCACTGTGGGGCTGAAACCTCCCATTGCTGGAGCATAACTGTTTCCCTGGAAACGGTTAACTAGCACGTGTTTTATTGTTTCCAACTGCTTTCCTGGGGTATTTGCAGGTGGTAGAAGATGCTTTCTTAAAGAGGGGTCATAACCTCGTGAACTTTCAGATGTCGTAACAAATTGGGGGACAAAAACATTTTTTTTTCTTTCAAATGGATTAAGTAAATCTTATTATCCAGCCTTTGCGAGACAGACGTAACTCGCAGTTTGATTTTTAGCATTATATCCAGATGCTGATACAAGCATTTCTGCTGTCAAAATTGTGTCTTGGGAATGGGAATCAGGACCCTATTCCAATAAGATTTTAAATAAACCCAGAGAGAACATGCAGACATTAAGATTACTGTGACTTTCTTTTGTCCTGGGTTTTTGTTAGCTGTGGTTTCTTTGCCTGTATGTATTTCTGCTGAATTTGATGATTCAGGGATTTATCTTAAAAATGCACCTGGATCTACCAGAATTTTTAGGTTGATAGATCTCACGATTAATACAAAATTATCTGTGAATATGGAAAGGATGGTAACCATGAAAAAATAACTTGCTTGGTATTTTAAGTTGAAAAATATGGGAGTATACCTACAATGCAGACACACATGCATTTATGTGTGTATCAGTAAGTAGGGGAGCAGAATTGTGTCAGTAGGAATTACACCTTCATTTTTTCATATACCAAAATTAAATGTGCCTTATAGATGTATGTATTGAATTTATAAAAAAAACATTTTTCTGTGGTACACAGGAATGTTTGAGCTAGAGTGGTTTGCTAAGGGGAGACAGTCCCAGGACAAAAGAGGGACAAGTAACATGTGACACAGAGTAAAAATGTGGTTAGATTTTAATAAATTTAGCAAAATCCATTTCTAATCAAGTGGGATGAAGAGAGAGCTCCCTCTCCTGTCTGTTTGATAAAATTTATAGTGGCTATTTGTATGTTTACTTTGAGGTATAAATAAAGATAACATTTCAGTGACATGCTGGGAAGCTTATAATAAAAGGCTTCATCTCTTGTCTCTCTGGAAAGAGTGAGTAGGCAGTTAAAGCTGATCTATCCTGTTTCTGGGGCATTCTGAAGCTCTTCTTTTGCACTGGTAGCGTGAAGTCTTGTTTTGAAAAAGATACTGGCCGTGTACCCTGATTTTATAGTGTGCTCTGAACTAGGCACAAAACAATGCTCCCCAGCTTGGACAAGAAACTGTCCCAATTTTCCTGAAATTAACTCTCAGCCCAGTGGCAGGTTCAAGCCTTCAGGATCATGGTTAATAATTAATTTTTTATTTTTTGTTATCTGGAGAACAATGCAAGCATTCAAGGCCTTCCTTCATGGAATTTGTTTAGTGGAACATTTTTGTGATAGAGTTTTCTCGAAGGTACAGCCATGGTAGGTGTTGCTGGGCTGGCCCATCTGCTGCCTTTGTTACAGAGCACATAGCTCATTTGTAGCTTAGATACCCCTGGGCCTGAGCTGGATCCCAGGCAGATGTGGAGAGGGTGAGGACAAAGTTTCTGCTGCTCACAGCTGAGCTTTTCCCAAAGATTTGGAACAGATCCAAGTGGTGAAGAATTAAAGGCTACTGGTGACAGAGTTGAGTCATCAGGAGAAAGCAAGTAAGTCACACCATGGCTGAAATGCACCTGTGAATATGACTGTGCATCTTCTAAGACTGATTTTACAGATTGTAAAGTTTTTTTCTGAGAAATGGGCATTCATGTATAGATCAGTGACTTGGTTGCAAGCTTGTTTTATATGGAAGCTTAATGCAGGTTCCCTCCTGTATCTATCCATGAAAGTGCTTTGCTTCTCTTCCCTCTGTTCCACGTCCCATCACTGCTACAGCTTCTGGTTTTTATGGGCTGCTCAGTCCCATGACAGCAAGGATCATCATCAGTTACCCATGGATGCATCCAGGGGTTAAACCCAAAGGTCAGGCTGGTAAGTGACCAGAGGACTGGACAATGTGTCCCTGCCCTGAGCCCTGACTGGTGAATGAAGTCCCTCTCTGGCACCTGCCTTGGAACAGAGGAGAGAGCAGGAAAATGGCTCCTGGGCCAGAGCACAAAGCAATTTGGCACAGGGATGTGCCAAATCCCAAGGGATTTTAGGCAGTACCTGGAGGAGACTTTGCTGGGAGCTGTGGGGAGCTCAGTACCTGGCTGCACTGAGCCCAGGTGACAAGGACAATTGTCTGTTCCCTGAGATGGCTGTGTGGGTCGTTAGATTTGTGCTGAAGGAGGGTGTGGGAATGCCACCTTCTGCAGGGATACATCATGTGTGCCCTGAGGTGCTGGGTGATGACACTGCTCATTTTTCACATGTGTTTCAGAACTATATGGCTTGATGGCTTCCTTTGCTTGGGCTCATGACTGACTGCATGAAAACGAAATCAAACTCAATTTTTGGACAGATCCATTTCCTGTCGTGATCTCTACATGATCTGTTAGAAGATACTTGGATTGGGGAAGGGAAACTGAACTGAGGCGAGAAAAGCAACAGGTTGTACACTCAGCCTATTCCCCCTCCCTTTTTTGAAGGGGAACAGCCTTAAATAAATTAGCACTTAAATAAATTAGCCACATTTCAGGCCAGAACGTCAAAGAAGAACGAAAAAAATTATCCTCATTGTTCATTGCCTTATTCAAAGGAAGTTTTTAATCCACAAACCAGGTAAAAACTTTCTGATTCCAGCCTGCCTCATGCATGCCCTGAGCTATATTCTTCAGGAGCATCCCACTGGTTATGGCTTTTCCTTGAGATTGATGTGATATCAAATAATAAATAATTATTATAAGGTTTTTGCCCACATGCTTGTTCTGCTGGAGGTTTTCTGGCAGCAGAGTAACTCGGACTAATCATCTGTGTGCAGTCACCCCACTCTGCTTCCCTGCAAACAAGCACTGATTCCTCCCCCTGCCCTCCTTTGTACCAAACTAGTTTTAAGTCTGTTATAAAGCAGCTTGGATTCCAGACACAGCAATGAACCCACATTGACTTAATTATATTCTGTGAACTTCAGAACTCAGTTAAGTAATTTCATTTTTCATAGTTCTGAACAAAAAGCAAACGAGGCAATGACAGAGGCTTGAGTGTTGGCAATAATAAGATTGTATTTTGCTGTATAATTACTATCTCATTAATTCTAACTGTTGAAGAGCAGCTGCTGACTGTTGGTACCAATTTACTTTATGACTAAACCAATGGTCTTGTTCAACAAATGAATTGACATTATTTTCAGGAAAAAAGCACTAGGAATATTTACAGAGCTATAGCAGTATTAATAACAGGAGTTATTTACCAGCTCCCCCCACCCCGAATTTAAAAGTCCAGACTTACCAGGAAACATGGTTACAAGCTGTTCACCTTTCAGCTGTGTTTCTGCAGACTCCAGTGCTGCTTTCAGCCTGCTCACTAACATTTGCAGTCACTTCAGACACCCTGTGCTGGGATAGATGCTGCCTGATGTGATCTCACAAAATCACTAAAAAAGAAAAGCCTGGTGAGCGCTGCCTTACGCCCAGACCTTTCTGCCTTTGCTCCCAGTTTGCCACGATTACTTTGCTAAAGCGATTCCTCGGGCTGGGGCAGTAATCTAAGAGCAGATTAATTTGTCACTGACTGCAAAAGGAGGCGAGTGGAGAGGAGGAAGAGTTGTCTCCCTGCTCTCAAATCTCCTCTGAGGTCCCCAAACCGCGGCGCTGACACCGGCACGGGGGCACAGCTTCCTCGAGTCAGGCCTACTGTGCTGCCGGCTGCTTCCGGCATGGCAGCTCCCAACTTCTTTCTCAAACACAAAAGCATCTGTGCCTCCAAAAGTTTCGGAAGCACCGGAGAGATGGCCGAGCATTACAAGGAAAATACAAGTTTTCTATAGGAAACAGCCTGGCAGTCCACACTTTGTTATTCACTTGATAAGCAGAGTCTTTTTGACAGTCCTAACCTTCTAAACTATAGGTCCTGCTGAGCCCAGCATGAGTCAAACGCTGGGTACCATCTGTCAGAGCTTTAGTGAGGGTTTTTTTTCCCCCTCTCTCCTCTTTTGCCACAATCTGCTGAGAGGGGTGCAGAATAGAAGTTGCTTTCCTACCCTTAAATGAGAAAGTAGGGAAATTCAATCAGAAGCATTAAAGAAATCCTGCTGTTTGCAAAACACTCGGGAGGCACCGGGCAGGAGAACAGATTATTCTGTGTTCCTAAAGTTTTAAAAAACAAGTATATAACATGTATGCCTTGGTAAGTGGAGAGAAAATCTGAACCCCCAAACCAAGCAGATGATTTTGAAAAATGAATTTATGTAAACTGTGGTATTAACAGGAGTTTTGAAGTGATGCACAGTTCAGAGGTTTTGGCTGTTTTCCTAAAGGAACACTCTGAAAGGATATTCCAAATTTCCCATTGATGGACATTTAATAAGAGGAGCTGGCAGAGAAGAAATGCCCCCCTGCTGCATTGGAAAAGAATTACCAAAGGGACATTTTTATGTCTCATTAGTTTATATTCGGCCCTAAATTAGCACCTGTTCTGAACTCTATCAAAGTTTGCTGGGACTTTAGAGACACAAATGAGTATTTCTCTCTAATATGTTGCTGACAGAGGGGTTTGGGCTTATTGCAACAGAGATGGAAATGAGAATATAACAAATGCAGTGTCCTGATTTTCCAGGGCTGAGGGCTGTGTGAGGTGATGTATCTGCAGTCACCTGTGTTGCTCTGCGAGGTGCAGCCAGGTTTTGCCTTCCCCTGCCTGCACAAGTGGCTATTTGGGAAGCAAGTCCCCAAGAAGCACAGCAGTTGCTAATACTTGGAATAAAGAAGTGGAAAATTCTTTCAAGTCATGGATTTTTGTTGTGCACCGGCCTGTGTTTTATAGGGTAGTGTGGGACTGAAGCTGTTTTGTGTTAGACACTGCAATGTCAGCAGTGTTAGCTCCACACCAGTAAAACAGCCCTGTGTGTCACAGCTGCTCCTTGGGGGACATTTAATGCCTTTCTTGTCTTTTCTCCCTCAGCTTTATAAACTTGAAGGAAATGTTTAGCCTTCACGATTGAGTTTGTGACTCCACCTGGACATTTGTGTCAGCAGTGCTCAGTTTTCACTTGAAATGATTGTAATCAACCACAGAAATTCAGGGTACAATTGTACATGAAGTTTTGTTCGAGGTCAGAATTTTAGAAAGCAGAAACTCTTAATTATCTTTACCAACATGCTTAAGGTCTCCTTTTAGCGTATCATGTTCTACCTCTGCTGAGTTGCATCACATCATTTCAATTTGTGTTAATTTAGCGGAAGAGATCTGTGGCTAACTGTGAGCACAGATTGAAAAAGTTCCAATGCAATTTTATTGTTTCTTTAGTCACAGCAATCTATATTGCCATTATAAAAGGTCAGCAGTGTGATTTTAATGAGTGATTCTGGTCTCCTTGCAATTTTATACTCATGCAATTTTGCTTAATACATGCAAGCACTTGTGCTGGTGACACAGGTGGGGAGGGAATCAGTGAGATTCAGAACTTGGTGTTTGCTTTGTCTCTTCCTGTGAGCAGAGGTGTTAAAATGTACAATTTGGGCACAAGCAGGCAGTTACAAAAGTTGTGGTGTGTGGCAGAAGCAGTTTGCACGGAGAATTGGCTTTAAAGGCTTCTGTGCAGGCAGTTGTACCTGTGGTTGTTTTCTTTGGGTTTGAACAGAGGATTTGAACAAAAGGTGATGTTGTGACTGTCCCTGTATTAGGAGGCAATTGTATGTGCAGTACATATTTGTCCAGATTCCATTTTCATCCTCCTTGCCTGTGTTTGCTGTGGCAATGGGCAGGGACAAACCAGAGCTGAGCTCTTTGTCCTTGGTGCTGGGGAACACTGCTCGGTGGGAAGCCCCTTTCCTGAGGGGCTTCAGGCCATGCAGGCAGGGTGCAAGGGAGGCAGAAAAGATGGAAGGAGAGAGAACCAAAACTGTCCAGTCAAAGCTGATGTTTTTAATTGCTGTCTCACTAATAATCTGTATTTTTTGGGGGGCAGTGTAAAGGGTGTGTTTCTCACTCTTCTGCATTGGTGCAGTGATGCTGCCATACAGGGTGGTTCTGTGGCCTCTTCTTCTGTTCAGTGTCCTGCTGAGCAACATTTAAATCCATATGCTTCTTTTTAGGATGAATATCTTTGATGTAGTGCTATATTATGGATTGTGGGTCTCACCCCTAAACGCTGTGTCTGTTCCAGAAAGAGCCTGCCTGGTGTTTAGGTGTGCGGGAGCACGGCGCCTGCCAGGACCCTGTCCCGGCCGCGAGGGAGGGCAGGACAGCTCCCAGGTACGCCCCTGCTTCCGAGGGGGAGCACAGCCCGGGCTGTTCCCGCTCCGCAGGCTCCACAAAAAGCCGGAGCACCTGTTCTGAGCACGCTCCTGCTGGGCTCTGCTGTTTGTGTCTGTGCCACTGGGGTCCCACGAGGGGACTGGAGCGTTTTAATGGAACAAGGAAAGCTGCGAGTGCATCAGATGTGCACTTTCACAGCAGTTGTCTCTCTCTTCTTGAAAAGACCACAGTTCTGAGGTCAAATCATTCTTTTGATGTAATTAATAAAACTGCACGAGAATTAGTTGCACTTCATCTTGCCAGGCTCCATGTGTGAATCTGAAGGGCTTTTGTAGTTAAACTGCTGGACTTTGTGGATGTCACTTTATTCAATTTGTAACAAATTGTGAGAGCACTTTGAAGCATTTAGACAGCGCAGCAGTCACCCCAGGGTATCTGGTATTTTATGGATATTTAGGAAGTGCCATGTACTTTAATGAAATAACATTTATGTTCCTTCAACCTCACTGCTGGTGATGGAGATATGTATGAAGTGCTGCTTATTTTAAAATTTAAACTCTCTTTAATTTAAAATAGTTATTTAAATCAGTAGCTTATGTTGGTAAAAAGGATGATGTGCAGAACACAGAATAAAATTATTCTATCTCAGGTGATACAAATACTATTATGTCTAACATTATGTCTGAACTAACTAAAAATGAGCAAATAGGTGTGAGTTTTACACCAGCTTATTCTCGCCTTTGTTACATGAAAAAACTTTCTACACCCTTTTGCTTCATAAACTTATTGGCTTAAATGACTGGTTTGACAGAGACCCATTTAGTGGGTATTATTTATTACTATTTTATTAGAATTGTGGAAGACTCTTAGGCTTCTCTTTAAATTTTAAATACTGTAGGAAAACCCAAGTCAGTCCTGATCCCAGAGTCATTAATTTTAGAGGCATAACTGCCATTAATTTAGTGAGCCCTGAGGCTTTGTGCTATAGATATGAAGTGATGTTTTTAAAAATGCTGAGTGAAAATATCTTTTCAGGAAAAATACCACAAATGTGCCTTCCTCTTTTCAAAGCTAAAATTATACCTCAAAGTTGCCATGAATTTTGTGTAAATATAAATATTTCTGAAGTGCACTTCATAAGGAGTTTCTTTTCATTTATAAAAATCATTGAATGAGTAGTTAACAGCACCTTAAAATTTGCTGTCAGGGTGAAATATGTTTTCATGGCATTTGTACAGCACAGATGTTTGTCATGTAGTGTCTTGTGTTACTTACATCCCTAAGCCCAACGTGCTTGATGGGATTTCTGTACATTTTTCATGCTGGCTGACATAAAACTGCTGTTAGAGGCATGGAGTGATTACATTTGCATATGACTGGGAGAATTTACACTGATACTTGACTTTCAGTCTTATGCAAATTACTGGCATCCAATTTGGCAGAAGTAAAATTCCTGACCTTTGAAATGTTCATTTTGAAGTGTCCAATGGGGTCATTATAGGCATTGCTGTCTGTGTTTTGTACCACTGTTTAATGCTTTGGAATAGTTGGAGTTCTCAATCCCTTCCTATGGATACTAGTAGATATTTTCCACTGCATGTGAGAGTTGCTGATTTGTGACAGCATTTTGCAATTTTCCGTGCTTTCTCTTCCTTGACTAGCTTAGTCTTCTGTAGGAAAAGCCTCTCTTTTACTTGTAAATGTCCCTAATTAAATAATGCTGAGATAATTTTATTTGCATATAACTTTCAATCTTGTGATCTGCTCTGGAACGGTCTCAAAAATCAAATAGTTTTGAGAAGGGGTGTTTTCAGATGGTCCCAGCAGCCTGAAATTCTTCCTAATATTCTAAAAATAAGCAGAAAATAGGACCCCATTCTACCTCACTGGTAAATAAGGGACTGCAGTCATTCAAAACACAGTTTCAAGTGACAAATTTGTCACTTTTTTTTTCGAATAAGATGGAATAAGATGGAATGAGAGGCTATATGTGTCTGGCAATATTTAATAACAGCGAAGTTAATAGAGCTGAATCCTTCCAGAACTTTTTCTTTCAACAATCTCTGCTGCCCAGTTTTAGTTCTGTGAGCATCAATTTGCTGTTCAGAGCCCTGTTACCTGCTGGAACACAGGATGTGCCCCAGCAAAACAACAGGAGCGAGTTAATAACACTTCAAGGTTGACCCGCCCTTTATCCCAGAATTCGTTCTCTATGTCTTTCTATTGATCTGATTCATGCAGCTTTTTGTCACCTGGGAATTAACAATTCAATGTTTTATTTGACCATTTATCTCTTTAGCAAAATTGTTGCAATCTCTTTGACCTTTTGCAGTGTTTATGACAAGGTGTTTGCAGTTAATTGCGCTCATAAAAGAGTAAAGCTCAGACCAGAGCCAACCAAGATTCCTTACAAAAACATTCTAAGCTCTAATGTGAGCATTTAGTTTGTTTTCAGTATTATTATTATTAAAAGAAATAAAATCTCACTTCAGGCACTCTGCTGAATTGTTAATCTGGTATAAATCTTATCCTGCCAGTGGAATTCATGTGCTGCCTGTGATTTTCTCAGCTGCTGCACTGGAAATTGGTAATCTGGAAATGACTGCCCTCAGAAAGCCTTACAATTATTTAGTAAGGAACTAGGAAAAAATAACTTCAGTGGCACAGCGGTGTGAGCTTTCACAAAACAGGGCCAAAACCTCGCTAATACCGATACTGTACAAATCACACCAGTCACTGGAGAATCCTTGAATTATTTTCTTGACTAGTGAAACATTTTGCTGTCTGTTCATGAGTGAGTAACTCCCAAAGTCTGTTCTTTCCCTGTGTGTCCTGCTGCTCTCCTGTTATCAGAGTCAAATGCAGGTTTGAGCTTTTCCAGCTGTGCCTTTCCCACCGCTCCAAGCACGTTCCCTGCGCTTCCATGTAATTTCCAAGGCCTCGCTTTAACCGATAAGGCCCGAGGTGCTTGGCTTACTCACATCTGCTGCTTTCCTGGAGGTCAATCAAACAGTTCTGCATTCAAGGAGTAATGGGGTCTTACAAAGGAAAACAATTATTTCACTTGAAATCTATTGATCTGGTTTCTGTGGTTCATGTGGTGTTTTGGGTGCAGAACAGTTGCTTGAAACAATTTGAGATCAATTCAAGTGTAACTGAATCAATAGATAACCATAACTGAAATGCAGCTCTTGGTTTTTATAAGAATAGAGTTTTTGCTCCTGACAATAAAATGAGAATGCAAAGAGTGAGCAAAACAGTTGGAATTGGAAGCTCTTGTGTATTAGTGACAAGTAACTTTTAGTAGTATTCGCCCAAATTTCAGTCTAAAGGAAAGCTCAGACATGAACAGCAACATGAAAGCAGGGATATGTTATTTTGAAAATAATTTTTATAAATGTTTCCCAAAGAGTTGGGTTAATTTCTGCTCTGAGTATCAAATCATCTTAAGATAAATTTACCAGGTTTATGATAGTGTTCAGAATGTTGTCACCATTATATAATTTTGCTTCAAGGAGCAAACTTTACATTTTTAAATTACCTTACTTTCACAATAAATGCTGGTGCTAGAGATCAGTGATTTTATAACCAGGCCTCCTTTCTATATTGCCCACAGAGTTTGGTTTTATTTTACTCATTTTTCTGTTTGCTCCAGTTCTCTTTTCTGTGGAGAGTTTATTCAGGCAGAAAATTTCTGGCCATTCAAAAGAAGTTTGAAAACAATGGATGGGGAAAGGCAATCGGGGTATCAGAAGATGTATTTTGACATTAACTCTTTGCCTGCTGCTGAAGCACAGGCTGGCAACTAAATTAATGGAACAGGGGAAGCTTTTGTTAAAGCAGTTTTTAAATACAATCACTTTGTCCTGCACATGGAAAATGTTGTTTAAGAAATCTTTCCTGTAAAATATTCAGTGCTGATAGAAATCTGATGGACACTAAAATAGGCAAGGTTCTTTCCAGCTCTGTTGAATCTGCAAATTACTTTTTCTGCAGGGATAAGAACATTTTGGGATCCACAGGATGAAGATCATAATTAATTTTCTGATTCTTCTATTTTTGTAGGCAAGGGCAGCAACTGTAGCAGAGTAATAAAGTGACAGGCAAAAAGTATAAAAGTCTTTTTATGCTTTTCTGAAATGTATTTCAGTTGAGAAATTTCTTTCAGTTGTTCATTTGCATCTTGCTAGTTTGCTTTCCTAAAATAATGATTTGAGAAATGGTTGCTAGTGGATATTAGGAGAAATCTGCCCTATTACAAATACAGATAACAAAAGATTTCCACAAAGAGCCATTAAAATTGTAGTGCAGTTTAGGCAGCTTTCGAATGCTCAGTTGTTCCTGTAAAGGGCATTTAGGGTGTGTGTGATGCAGAAATGTTCAGATAAACCTGCTGGTTTTGCAGAAGTGCCTTTTGTAGGCAGAAATACATAAACCACGGCACAAAGAGCTGAGATGGATTCAATCCTCTGAGCCTGGGTGGTGTGAACTGCCCTAAGCAAATTCAGTGAGACACTTCAGATGCTCTGATATGAATTTAGTTGTTAGGTCTTGCTTAAAATTACTGATTCCAGCAGAATATTTTAATAACAACAGCAGCAGGAAGAAACTCTAATAAAATACTTGTTTTAGAGTCTTCTGGATCTTCAGACTGGTGACTGTCTGGTTATACAGAGAATTTGGTATTTTTAAAAACCTCTCTTTATAGGTGTTGAGCAGCAGCCAGTGAAGGCTTTTTACGATTGTGCCCCAAAATTAGGAGCTGTGAGAGTGCACAGGCTGCTAACTGCCACTGATAGGAGTTGTGCTGTGCCTGGGCTGCATCAGATGATGCAACCTGGATGAGATTGAAAGAAGTTTTTATATTGCAATAAATGGCATGAAGGGGACTAAACTTTGTTTGTTGACCTTAAAATTGGAAATTGAAAACTAAGCTCAGCCTTTCTGCTGCACTGGATGAAGATGGAGGTAAATAATATTTATGATTTGCTGCTCAAATTTCTGTTGCTGAAGAACATCACCCCGTCCAAGCTGTTGGTTTCTGTTCCCCAGAAGGGTCAATGAGAACAATAGACAGAACTTTTGGGTTTTTTGCAAAACAGATACTGTTCAAAGCTTCTGTCAGTGTCCAGCATTGCTGACTGACCAGCTCCAGAGGTCACTTACACATTAGAGCTTCTGCTGGACAACCCCTGGGGTATTGAACAGCTCTGCACCGGTGGGTGCACGGTGCTCAGACCCATGGAAACAAGCCCTCAGCATCCTACACCTCATACTTCAGCCTCCCTCTGGAGGGAACTCGCTCTGAATTTAGGGATAATCCTCATTCATCTCTTACCTCTCGGAGCGTTCTGCCTGGTGACTCCGCAGCTGCTGCGGCGCAGGACGGAGCCGAGCTCTGCACGCGGGCTGGGGACAGGAGCTGTCCCCGAGCCTGCCCTGGGCTGTGCCTATCTCGTGTGCAGACCTTCAGCCCTATCTCTGGGTAACAGATCTTCCAAATTAGGACTCCTAATCTGAGGGATCGTTTTGGAAAAGAGAATTGGGGTTAATATTCAACCTGCCTTTTTTTTTTTCCTTCCGCCTTTCTTCATTTGAATGTCAAAGTTAAAACATGCTGTCCTCAGAACTAAATTACTTTGCTGTGAGGTAAATAATGCTAAGGAGAAAATGTAATGTTTGTTGGTGATTCTCGTTTAACACACCAAGTGGAATATCACAATTCATTTAGGTTACACACTGCTACAGAGACTAATTAGACACTGTGAAAGTCAGGAATCGTAAGGAGTAGTGAATCTTCTAATTAGCTGGGGTTTAAAAGCTGACAGGAAATCAAGATGCAGAGGGTCACAGCGTGGAAGAGAGGACTTGTCATGGGTGAACAGATAAATGCTGTGCCAGAGATGTGCTTGTCCCACATGTGACATCCAGAGAAACACTGATCCCACAGCCCACTTGCCACCTGCCCTTATGGCACAAGGGGCAAAGTGGAAAAGATGACTTAGAGTAACATTGATGTCTTTCTCCCTTGCCTGCTGTAGGAGAGAGTTACTGAGTCTGGACATTACAGCTCTTACCTGGCTTATGGGATAGGCCTGGAGGGATGAGGTGGGATTGATGGAGGAGCAGCTTATCCTCTCACTAGTATTACCATGAAATGGGAGATCAGGCAAGATGGTGCAGTTCTGAGGTGAAGTGGACTTGCCAGCTTGTTGTATTTGCACATTTTCCAGTTTTATCATTTGGGAAACCTCTTTACCTTTCCTTTGTGATACTTGGGGTGCCACAGGTTTTGTGCCAGCCTCAAGATAGGTTTCCTAGGGTTTTTTTTTCCCCCTGTGCTTTGGGTGATCACCTGCAAAGGTGCGTGCAGGTGGAGCTGTGTTTTTCTGGTTAGGAACTGTGGTATCTAAAATGTCTCTTTTGCTTCAAGTGCCATTAATTGCACTTTTTAAAAGCCCAGGTTAAAAGTATCAGCTCTACAGTACAGTTGGAAAATGCTTATCTTTGTATGACTAATCCTAAGTCCAGGAATTATAAGAAAACTGAAGGAAATGGATAAACCATCAGGAAACAGCTTCAATATTTTTGGGTTTCCAGTTGTTCTCTTCACCTAAGCCCCATATAATTTTGGAGCTCCATGGGGACAAACACAGAGTGATCAAGGCAGGCTGTACTTTGGAGATGAGAGCATGATTTTGAAGCCTTGGTGCTTTCAGAGTCTGTTTTACAGTGTCTGTTCATTACAAAACAACAAAAGGAACCCCAGAGGAAGGTTCCAAAGCAACCAAATGTCTCTGCAGTTGGACTTCTCCAAGTCTGTGCCATTTTCAGTCAGGATTTGTAGATGCAAAGTGTATCCAAATGACTACTTACAAATCATTAGTAATTGGGGTACCCCACCATAGATTTACTCAAGTAAAAATAAGCTAAAATTTATATTTTAGTTGTAGGGTTTGCTATTTCTGGCTTTTAAATCTATAGAAGTGTTTGTTAGATGTATCATGTCACTGTGGCTTTTAATGATTGAGTAGCAATCAGAAAGCCTGCATTTGGCTCTAAGAATGTTATGGGAATGAAATTGGATGAAATATATTCTAAATATGATGGAAAAACGGTGGATAAATGTTCCTTGGCCCTCTGACCTGCCAATATCAGCACTTTGTGGCTCTTGCCATTGTTTACAAGTCCTAAGGAAGCAGGTTAATCCAGGACAGCTGTCTAAATTTCCTTGGGTCTTCCTTGGATCTTTTAGTCTCACCCTGGATGTTTCTAAGTTCTCCTGAAAGCCCAATTTTCCCAAATCAGATGGGACAGAAGGACTTTTACTACTACATTGGTTCCACCCATGGCAGTGGGTGGAACTGGATCTACTTTAGGATCCCTTCCAGCCCAAACCATTCCATGATTCTGTGGTTTAGGTAGAAGCAATGTGGTGTGAGTGGCCCCTGGGCATTGGTTATCTGTGCTTTTTGCTGCCTGGGGCTGACACACTTCCAAGTGAAAGTTCCCTTTCCAACAAATGTAGCATCTTAATTAATTCAGTGATGTGTAAGACTGCAAGTTCAGAACAAATTATAACTGTGTGGTTGCTGTACAGGGTCATTTTATAATGGAATTAGGCTTGAGAGCCTTTAAAATACAGCTTTTCCTAGCAGTGTGTTTGATTCTCTTACATGTTGCAGATGCAAGGTATAGCTGAACTGTAGCTCTTACATTCCTGTGTTTGGAGCTCTTTCTTAGGGGATGGTCCCATGATGCACTTATCCTAAATTTGATCTTGTCTGAAATGCTGGTTAACATGATTTCTGCTTGGGAATTGGTATTTGAACTCTGAAGACAGCAGTTGCTGTCCCTGGGAAAAGGGAATCTTCTGAGCAGACAGATCTGCCCTTGTTGAGGCTGGAGAGAAGAAAGTTTCTGTGGCCCTTTGGCTGTGTCCCACAGGTGCTTAAACAGAGTCTGATAATTTTGTTTTATGAGCATCTGTTTGTCCACCAGCTCTTTGACATGACAGTGCTGTAGCAAGTGCTCAATAATTTACATAGTGTACAACACAGCCAAGTATAAATGATGCATTATTCTTCCATTTAGCCCCATTTGAATTGATTGATTACCAAATCTTCCATTTGTCATCTATCAGCATTGGGATTATTTATAACTTGTGCTGAGCTTACGCCGTAATGCATCAATCAAGAAGCTGAGTTGCACTTCCCTGACTCATAATGGATATTTTAATGATCAGGACCTGATCCTTGTATTATTTATTTATTTTATTTTGTCAACATTGAGCTTGAGAAGAGAAACCAGACAACAGAAAACTGAAACTAAGGTTGAGAAAGACAACACCCCTCCTTCTTTTCCCCCTTGCTTTGCATTATTGACTTTCACTGCTGCAATATTTACTTTAAGGTGTACCACAAAAAGTAACCCAGGGCTGTTAATTTTGGTAATGAGAGCAGTGGTGCCAGGGGAGCCACAGGGGATGTTCAGTTTGTGGCAGGGAAAGGAGCAGAGCAGTGCCTGGCTGTGAGTACTGGTGCAGGGGCTGTGAGCATGGACATGCTGGCTCCCAGTGCTCCAGGTGCCACCTGTACCTGTCACCAGCCCACCAGCCTGAGATCCAGCGGGATGTACTCTTAGACATTGGGATCCTATATGTTCTGGATCTCTGTTGTTGGCAGGTTCACAGTGTGAGTGCATTTCCACTTTATGTAGCATGCTGGTGTGCTACCAGTCTGTTTTCCTTCCCCCCAGTCCATGTAGACCCCTCATTTACCCAAACCATCTCCCTGGCTTTCCCTGCAGTTCAGGTCAGACCTGCTGTCTCTCCTCCATCCCCACCAGGCTCCAGCCTTGCTGGCTGTTCTATGGGAAGCTGAAGGAAGGAGCCAGGCCTGAGACACTGAGAACTAACATCTTGCCTAGTTAAAACCTGCAATTCCAGCTCATTCTTTTGAGTGAAGGAAGTGGCATTAATGATGAAATGGAGGCCACTGAAACAGAATATGGGGGTGCTGGGTCCCCTAAAAATTTCTTGTTTGAGTTGGAATATTGTTAATAGACTAAAGAAATCACAGAGCAGGTCCTTTTTAGCTATTGACAGCTTTCACACTTAATCACTGTGCAACCTTTTGTGGTCTGGGCTCACCTAAAGGCATTTTTGTTCAAAATTGCTCAACCAGTCGGGAGCAGAACTGCAGTGTGGAGCTGCAGAGTGTCCAGCTCGCCGGGCTCTTACTCTGTTTGCTTCCTTATTAACATTTGCTCTGCTGAAAGAAAGGAAGATTGAACATAAAATCCTGAAGGTCGTCCATACAGTTGTCTCAATAGCAATCTGTGTGACTTTAACCCTGTTGAGGAAAAGTAATTACCCTTTGGCTTCTGGTGACCTCAACTAACCTTTGTTGAAGGACCAGAGAAAATAAAGGCTGACCAACAGCCTGCCCTTCCTGCCCTGTGGTTAACCTGCTCTGGGAATGAAGAACACCCTCAACAATAGAACCTGAAAATGTTGCCATGGAAATATCATTGGAAGAAGAAACAAAAATCTATTACAATTAATAGTGTTTTATTAGGTGACTGCTATAGAACTGTTTAATCCATGGAAGTTGCTCTATCTCAGGATCTGGGGTCAGAAAATTTCAGGCAGAATAAAAGAGGGGAGGGAAAGGTACCTGTTTAAAAATTCAGGAGTTGTTGACAGAGCTGGGGTGGTTTGCATGAGATAAAAGAATCAGATGTTGTGCACTGTAAGTACGGGAAATGATAGCAAAGAATGAATGCAATTACAGTAATTGCAAATGATCACTGCCAGCTCTCCAACTGCTCAGGGGGCATTGATACACCAATATTTGAGGCTTATTATGTGGCAAATATCAGGGCTCTGTTTCCCCTTTGGATTGTTTTCCCAGCACTGAGGCCATGCCTGGAGAATGCTAGGTTGTTTTCAGAGTGGGTGCTGCTTTTGTGATCCAAGCACTTCCAAAATCAGGGCCTACAATGCTTTTGGGTTGATTTTTTTCCCCCGCTTTTACTGTGGATTAAATTTGACACCTTGCAGACATTGCACTTCTGTTAAATTCCCTCTGCTTTGTGTTAGGCAGGATCTTGGGCTGTTCATTTCCCCAGGAGGTAGCTTTAGTTGGACGTGACAGTGCTGCACTTTGCAGAAGTAATTCAGCAGTTTCCAACAAATATTGATGGTCCTTTGACCACACCACACAAAAAATTATGAAGACATCAAAAATCCAGCTGTTGCTGCTCCAGTGTCCCAGTTTTTACAGCATGATAAGGCATTTCAATCTGTGACATTCTGTGGCATTTCCTTATTCATA
Organism: Promerops cafer; assembly: GCA_013398275.1. Classification (NCBI taxonomy): domain Eukaryota; kingdom Metazoa; phylum Chordata; class Aves; order Passeriformes; family Nectariniidae; genus Promerops; species Promerops cafer. The sequence continues at coordinate 529,461 of VZSE01002037.1, read as the reverse complement.
AGACAAACTACAATACTTTAATGTCAGAAGAAGTTGTAAATGTGTTTCTGTAGGTGTGTCCCTAAATAATTTTAAATTATCCTGCCACTTTTAGAGAAATGAGAAATTTCTGCGTGTTCATTTGAAAACAAATTAACACACAGTTGTATACATATATTTCCTGGTATAGAGAATGAATTAAAAATTACACATTCGTTAGAGTCACACACCTTCTTCCATTTTTTAGTTGTTTCCAAAGCACAAATATTAAAAATGCTAAGAAGATGTCAACAAGAGTAATTTAGTTTTACTGGTAATCTCACCATTAGTGTAAATGGGAGCAAGCCTAACTGTGTATTTCTCCTAATAAAAGCTGAAATCATGCTAAGGAAATGAATTGCAGTAAACATAAAATTAAAATATTTTCCTTATAAAAGGAGAAATAAGATTTTTCTTTTTTTTTCCTCTAGTACTTTCTATGTCACCTTTTAAAAATTCAGCTGTGGATTTCACCATGTTCTCTTCAACTTCAGTGTATTTTCAAATGGTGATTTGCAAAGAGAACATAATGTGCTGGATAGAAACAGACATTTATTGGTACATGTGAAACATTAGGAGAATTTTCTGTATTGCAGGTTCAATAATTCCTTCAATCTTTTCCTACTTATAACACTCTGGTTCATTTTCTGAAGTTCCTTTGCCATTCAGAACCTTTGAGCTGAGAGAGCAGTGCAGGACTGCAGGAGTGACAGTGCACCTCTCCTTTTGTTTATGAAACGTGGACCTGTGTGTTGTTGCTTTAAAATGAACTCTGCTGCTCTCTTCCAACACCAAAAGAGGCTTTGCTCAGGTATTTTAACTGCACAGCCTTGTGCTTCAAGTTATCAAAGCAGTGCAGGGCCAGGAGAAAGGAAAATGCTTTCATTAATTTTCAACACAAATTCCCACATCCCTGCCTCCGAGGCATTGTTTGCGTGTGAAACTCACCTGGCCCTGGTGCTGTGGAGAACCGGCACCTGTTCCGCTGCCTCTTCCCTTCTTGCCCCGGGCTGGTGCCAAGCTTTCCATGCCATTGCCTCTCCACCTCCAAAGGATGTAGGTCCATGGCCTTGTGGCTGAAGCTCAGAACTAAACTCAAAAATGTCCAGCATCATCTGTGGAGTTTCTGTTCTGTTAACTGAGAGAGAGAAAGCAGGAGGAGAGTTACAATTGTTGCTCCAAGGTAAGCCTCTCCATACCCTGTTCTGTCCCAGGACTGTGGCTGGTTGGAAAAATGCCCTTGAGTCGTGCGCATCATTTCATTTCTACATCAGAAGTTGCTGCTAAGGTACCTTCTCTTGTGGATCGTGTGCTTTGTTTGGCTCATGGGCTGCATCTTTGTCCATTGTATCCTAACGTAATTCTAAAATGTTTGAATTGATCAATATTCTAATCTGTGGGATGAATAAATAGAGAGGGATGAGGGATCTAGGAGCAGATAGTCAGAGAGTTGTTACTGCTGTTGAGTGTTTGCCACCAGAAGGATTTTCTAACTGAATTAAGAATGAGCTGTTTATACTTACTCTGCTTTAGAACATGTTTCATACTTTCATTCTCTGAAATTTATTTATTGTCGGCTGACTGGGAAATCAAATACCAACTCTATTTTCAGGGTCTTATTTTCCTGCTTTTTTGCTATGCCCATACAGGTGTATGCTCTGTTATGCTAAGCATAGTATTGGTAGGTAATAACAAAGCAAAATACTCGGAATTTTTATAATTCAAGTGCAAAGTCTGGTGACATGCAACCACATTCTTTAGAAAACAAAAACCTATTTATACTTAAACTAAATTTTGTCCCTATATTCATAGATATTTTCACCATAAAACACAATTGTTTGGTACCTGGTGATTAATCTCGCGAGCAGATTCATTCCCTTCTGTGGAAAGGCAGAATGGAAATTATTTCTGTTCTATTCTGACCTGATAAATTCCCAGACATCTATAAAACTCAAGGCTTTCAAACATCCCCCAATTCTTAAAGCTTTAATTGATCTAACATTGCCTAACTGGTGTATGTAACTGGTGGCCTCCTATTGTTCTATAGCATTTTCTGAAATATTTTGCCTTTCAAGAGAGAGACTGAAAATACCAAGGTCTAAATGTTGTTGCAACCTTATAGAAAGAAAAGAGGATTGATTCAGTCATCAGCGGTAATTGTGGCAGAAATATTAATTATAGCAAGATTACTTCATGGCAAACTACGATATTGAAAGTCCTGAACGAACGTCTGATTCTGTAAAATGTAAATACAGCCTGAATTCCGAGGAATCGCAGGAATGTTTACGGATTATTTTAGCACTTGGCACAAACTACACAGGAGGTATTTTTAATAAAATAGTATGACATTTCTGCAGCAAATTACTCTCACTTATAAGTTATCTACGAGCTATTTATTAACAGTACAGCAATAAAGCATTGAATATAGTTTGGATAAGTGTTTATTGCTAGCCTACATCACACAAACAGACAAGTAAATCTTTAGCATGATGCTTTTGTTTCTAAAGCAACAGCAGTATTAGATATCCTAAAAGTTACCACAGTCATTAAATACCTTATGGTGCTGTGTCCCTGGTAATCCAATTTACAAAACTCTATTCTCAGCAGAAACTCCTGGGGTATAAGTAGTTCTCTTCAGTGAGCCCTTCCTGCTTTTCCTTGTCATGAAGCAGTGATGGTACATTTTTATCCTGTTGATAATTTGACTCTCTTTAAACTATTTCTTGTTGCCCCACTGGGCTGCTCTTTATTAGGGTGGAGGTAGCTGGAAGCCTGAAGGACTGCAGCCCATGTATCGTTCTTCCTTTTTTACTGTACCTCAATATTCAACATAGCATCATTATTCTGAAGCAAAAAGAGAAAAGATGGTCCAGCATATATTCCACACATTGCTAGTCCTTCCTCCACATCCTGCAGCACCAGGGAGGGGGATTATTGCTGCAGAAAAAAAAATCTGGCCATAGTGGAGGAATAATCACTGCAGTCCAGCTCACCCCCACACCTCTCTTTCTCTCTCGCTCCTTCTCTCTGTGCCTGTGTTTGAGGCCCCAGCTGATTCAGTCTGCATCCATCCATACATAAATCATTGCCCTTATTCTATTGGTTACATGGTACATGGCAAGTATTGATTTTTTCCGTTGCCTCGTTGCTGGAGAACCCATGGTTTTTGTGAGACTGAAAAGGCAAAATTTTTTTTTTTTCTGGAGATCTTGTCAAGGGACAAAAATGACAAGCAAGGAGGGTGCTATTTTAAGGTTTCTGTGAGTTAAAAATCTTTGCCTTCTCTGTTCTATTCTCTATTTGCCTGGGTCCCAAAAAGTCGTGGCTTGTTTAATCCCTGCTGCTTTAGGTAGGGATACTGCCTAAGCAGCAAGGGAATAAGGAAACAGAAACAGGGCCTGGCCATTCTCAGGAAGGCATTGCTTAATTATTAAAAGTTTAATTATCATCTGAAACATTAAAAAGAAAGGATAAAGAATATAATGAAAATCATGCCATTTTAAGGGAAGAAATTACTCCTAGGCACAGGATGAGATATATGCTGTGGAAAAATGGACATTTGTTTCCTTTCTGCATAACACAGATATAATATTATGCTTATGCTTAATTCTTGAGACAGGTCTTTGTAGCATTTCAAAACATGTTTAATAACCATTTATCGGTGAGATTTCTTTATCAAAGTAATTTTGCTCAGCATTCAAAGCTGCCTGAAAACATCTCACAAAAGATGGCACCTTGTTTCCTTGAAAAAGTATTTTTGAGGAACAGAAAGACAATTCTGAGATAGAATCTGAGATGTTCTCCTGCAATAGAAAATTCCCTGGTATAAGAATCTCTCTTACAAGGAGCCTAATCCAAACCACACTGGAGTCAACAGGAATCTTTTCATTGACTCTGTAGGTGCTGGATCAGCCTCATATCACACAGAAACAGGTATTTGCCTCTTTATTTGGATACAGTTGCTTTCCCCTATTTGGAAGAAGCAGTGAAATGGGTTAGGATGGGTGGTTTATAGATGGGTATAGAATATTATTATATTTCATCTGTGATTTTCATACCTTTAAATGAGATGTATTGAAATATGTATTTCCTTTACAATCTGTAGCGTGAAATGTGACCCATCCCTTCCCTGTGCCATTCCCAACTACTGGATTTTGTTTCTGTGCTTTTCTGTGTGTTTGAAAGCCACTGCCCATTCTTCTTTGGACCTCCACTGTCTTTAGACCCTGGTCTTTCACTGAATATTGACTCTGTGTGTCATTTCACCTGACTTCTTCTAGAGCAGGTGGTATTTTCTGTCTACTTGCATGCAAACCTAATACCTTGAACAACAATGCAGCTTTAGAGCTTTTGTGTTCCTGGGGCTGTAGAAATTGAGCATCAAGCTAAAATTATCAATAAGAAATCCCAGCCAGACTCCTCCACTTGCCATATGGCACATAAAGCAGTGGAAAGCACAACTTGCACTGGCCCTTCAGTTGAACCAGGGCTTAGCCACTCCATCAGCCTTTCCCTGAGCAGCCTGCAAGGATCAAAACCTTGGCTCATCCTGGAGTCAGCTATCTTTCCTAAGTGTGAGGGCAAACATCAGCAAATGGACTTTTTCCTTCACCAGAAATACAGTAGCTCTGAAAAATTTGGCTTTTGTCTCACTGGAAACCATAATTTTTCTCCTGGTTTTGTATATACACAGCCCAGATATTCTTTCTCTTTAATAGTAATTTTTGTAGTGATTGAAAGGGGAACAGTTCTGTGATCTTTGTGACAGAAGGGTTTATTACATGTCAGTGTGTTTCTCATTCAAACCAATTCTCTGGTTTCAGTTCACTCCTTTAACTTTTATTAGGAAAACAGGAGGGTTCCTCGGCTAGCTGAGATGTCCTTAGGTTTTTAGTGTGGCTCGAAGAGTTCACTTCTTCCTGGTCAAGGGAATAAGGTGAGTCTGAACATGGTAAAGTTCCTGTCATTGAGGCAAGAATTGGTCTTGGTCACTGGGATCTTGTAGAAGTGGCTGCAGAAATCCTCCCTGAAGGTTCCTGATGTCAGCTTGACAGCTCTTTAGAGCTTAATTGTTCTCAGATCGCAGGTTATTATATGAGGGTCTGGACATAGGGACACCTTTGATTTCTTCCCCTTGGAAGGAACATAGGAGAATTCTGCAAAGTCCCTCTGGTGTGTTTGGGAGATGAAGTGGCATAGACAGCATGATCCCAAGGCAGGGACCAACATGCTCCTTCAGATCCACAGGGAAAGGAAGATGGGATGTTAGAAGAATTAGGATGGAGTTTTCTTTGTGCTAGTCAGAGGTCCCTAAAAGGGAACTGGGCTGGTACCTGCCCTTGGTGGGTGCTGCTGCTGGCTGAGACACATGGGGGTGGCTGCACAGATCCTTTGGGAAGCTCCACCTGGCTCCCAGCCTGGAGTCAATGCTAAACCTTGTGCATGTAGCAGCCCAGCCCTGACCACAGCCCTTTTCTGTCCTGCTCTGTAACAGCAGGATGGGGTTAGTGCAGCCAACTCAACCAAATTCTGTTTGCACATCTCTTCTGGAGGAAGGCGTATGTTGATTTGGTGTAATTTCCTTGAAAATGGACATGAGAATTACTCAATAATGATAAGGTAGCAACCAATAAATATAACTTTGTTGAAAATGAAGGCTGAGGATTTCACCCTCCAAGGCTTTCATAAATAAGGTTGCCATGCAGAAAAATAAGTCTTTCCAGTATCTGTTCCATAGGTGAAGAAATTACAGAGCACTGAGAGCTGAGACCAAAGCTGAGGTTCTGTTTGAGCTCCTGCTTGTGTCACCCCGTGGGGAAACTGCTGAAGGATTTTGTGTCCATGTGGGAGTTTGTCCCCTACGATGCTGCCAAGGACAGTGGGGGCTGCAGTGCTTTGCTCAGCGAGCCTTAGGCACAAAAGCATCTGGCTCAGCTCAAACCTGCGTGTTGCAGTTTCTTAAAAATAAGTAAATAAAAAAAAATTCCTACCCCTCCAAAAGGGAAATAGGAACAGCAAGTCCTTTTTGGACCAGCACATGCCCCTTTCTCTGTTTTGCTCAGCTTGTTGTTGTGTGAATCACTCTTCTGCACCCAGCAAATGCGCAGCACGCGCTGCAATGTGCTGTAGAAGCCTGTTGTGGATTTATCCTTTTAAATAGAAGTAGAATATGGTGCCACCTTATTTAACCTGTGCTGAATGCTGCATGAAATCCCAGAAAAGTTATTCAGCAATAATTTTAAATCCCATCCCTGGGAAGAAAGGGAAAAAAAAAAAAAAAGCATAGGACTATACAGTTGGAGCCTGTAGTTGCAATAAAATCCAGGAAAAGGTTATTTTACCTGAATTTATCGCTTAGCAACCAAGAATCCACCTCCTGAGATTGCTGTTCCTGGGTTACCAAGTAACTGCCTGTGACAATTACCAAACAGCTGTCCCAGGAATCTACATAGCCTTTAACCCCCGTCAGCTGAAAGATGGGCTGATGACAGCCAACAAACAATAGAAACACACCCTAATATTTTATTTAAGAGCTGAGGGAAGCCACAGCTGTATGGATCATGCAGCCAGCTGGATTTAACTGCTTCTAACTGCGTGGCCTCACTTGAGGAAAATGCTCTGTGTATTTAAAGATGCATTTGAGTCTTCATCCTCCAAACTTTGGGTCAAATAATTGAGTCCAAACTCTCAAGACAGGGTTTGCTGTAGTGCAGGAGTGGGAAGTGGCTAACTAGAGAGTATGGCAGTGATTTACAAATTTTTCTTACTAATTAATTGAGTTCATCTTGAGTTTTTCTGAATGCAACTGCTCCATTGATTATCTCTGAGAGGGAGAGTGTTAATATGTCCAGGTAAGAAAGGAGTGATTTAGAACGAGGGGGAAAGCATAATCGAGACTGGTAAGATAAAAGTAATGAAAAAAGAATACTGAGCTTGGATATTGGGAGGAGCTTCTTGATAATGAGCTGGATTATGTCTGGGGGTGGTATCCCAAAGGAAATGAGGGAAACTCCCATCCACAATGTATGGAAGTGAGCTGGAAACAGAGCATTGCACCAGAAATGTTTGATATATTGACTCAGGTGTCTAACTTGAGCTGTGCCAATTGTGTTTTTTTCCCCTCTTCCACTTCCACTTTCTGTATTTTAAAACAAAATTACAAATTTTGTTAACAGAGTTACAAAGAGCAGCAGCAGCAACTTGCAAGCACATTTCCCACTGCTGCTTCAGATGCCCCAGGCCTGGAGAGCTTTAGGCCTGTGCTTTCTTCCACAAGTTCTGAGTGGCTCCTTTTAGTTTAAAATAGAAACAGGAAGAAGGGTTTTGGAAGTTAAGGGCCCCGTTCACATTTACAAATCCCAGGCATGTAAGCTGGCTGGGATGGCAGCAGCTCCTTTCTCCCTGCAGACTCTGTGCAGGTATCCTGGGAGGGAACACTGGGAAATCAGCTGTCTTGCTCCTGCAGCTTTTCTGTAGTATCTTCTATTGAGGTAACAGAAACTGCTCTGCTACACTCTTTTTTTCTTTTTTTTTTCTTCTTTCTTTTCTTTTTCCCTGGCGTGTTCCATGTGCCACAGTAGTAAGAAGTGGCTCAGAAAAGTCTCCACCACCTTTCCACTGGCAGCAAGTTCACAAAAGAAATTTTCCCCTGGCCACTTGTGGCCAGAAACCACCTCTTTGGCACTGGAGGATTCTTTAACCACCTGGGCAAATCAGACTGCATTAATTTTGCTCCCTCTGCTTTTTCTACATAATTTTAAAAGCAAAATTGATAACATTTACCTTTTCTGCACACAAGTGTAATGACTTTTCAGGCACTCAGGCTGTAGAGGAATTTCTGGCTCCTGAAAAAGGTTAAAATCCCCATAGCCACATCAGCATCATTTCCACTGATAAAGTGACATCTCTCATGGATGGGAGTGTCCCACTGCACATACAAACAGCTTTCAGTCAGTCCATGCAGGAGGGAAATGCTGAGGACTGGGACACACCTGCAGGGACCAGCACACACCTGTGCAATGGGCTGTCAGCAGCAACACCTTTTCCCTTAGAACTGAAATGAAACCTTTTTGTTATCAGTGGTTCCCTGTGAGTGACGAGGAATATGTGATGGCTTAGAAAATGAGCAAAGGCTTGGAAATATTTATTTAAAAAAACTTGAAGATAATCTCTTGTCAATATTAATGACTTGTCTTTGCTGTGACTCCAATGCCTTTACATGTCTGCTGTGGAGGTTTGGCCAGGCTTGTAACTCTGTTAATGAGATGTTTGAGGGAAGCAACTCCATGGTCATAAGCAATTGATTTTTTGGGGAGAACAGAACTGTCTCAAGCTTGTCACTGCCTGGAGGGTGGTTCCTTTGCTAAGTACCGAAGGGGCTTCCACTCCTAAGCTGAGTATTGGCTTATTTGGGTAGGAAGGGAAGGGTAAGAGATCACAGCAACTCTTCCTTGTACCCCATCCTTCTCATCTTTTGTCTCCATGTGGAATTTGGTATAGGGAGGCTGTGCTGGGGCATTGGTTCTGTCTCTTGATGACAGATCATGGTTGTCCTATTTTCTGGCTGGAAGCTGGTTGGTTACGTTGACAGATGTTGCAATGATTCCTTTGGCAATGTTCTGTTGTGCTGACTGTTCAAACAGGAAATTCATCTTTTAGTATTTGCACATGTTAAATGTTTGTTTTAGTAGGAATCGGCTCTGACAGCAGACTGGTCAAACTGTGTGTTTTTGGAGCAGCAAACTGTGGAATTCTCAAAATCCCTATTAGGGTTTGGAGCCCTGCTCCCTGAAGTCCTACGGGACTGACTTTTGAGGAAAGGAGACTTGAGCTCCAGGTTGCTGCTGTGTCACCCTTTGGGTACTTGTGAGATCTTGGTGGCACTGGGTCCAAATCACCCCTGGTGTGGCATTTGCAAGGCCTGTTGTATGGCAGAGCCTGTGCTGCCTTTGGTTTCCCTTGAGTTTCTGCAGATTTGGTTACTGAGCTGGCCGTGGGTCTAACGTGACACAGGGGAAGAGCAAAGTGGCTGTGGCTGCTGCTCAGCAGCAGAGTGAGCACAGCAAGAAGTGCTTGCCTCCACAGCAAGACCAGCTGGCGAACTTGATCTGAGAAAGCTGAATTTCCATCTGAATCTCTGGCTGGTTGATCCCATTTCAGGTGACTGCTTTTTGACCTTGGCAGGCATCTTCTTTGAAGGACAACCTGCTAATGCTGGCATGATTTTTTGTTTCCTAAATTTTCATTAAGCAAAATTCTATGAATTATTTATTTGAGGGATAACTCTGTTTCCTGTGTGCTGTAGGATTGGAGAGGCCCTGGCCAAGATCTGTTGTGTTGTCCTTCAGGAAAAGTTCATCAGATGTCAGAAATTACAATATTTACTTCTGTAAGTCTGGTGCCAAGCACATTATAGGATGCAGCTCCATAGAGACTTCTGGTACATGTGTGGAGCAAAGGCTTAATCTGGTCCAAACATCCCCAGACCCCTGCACTGTCCTGTAGTAGGTGAGAAACAAGAGGCTTCAAGCCACATGTGAAAGTTGCTTTGTGTCTTGATGGCCTTTTGGAAATCCTTCAGAGCTATTCTGAGTAATGGAGTTTGGAGGTGGAAAGAGGCTTTGTGGCAAGGCTGACTTGCATTTCTGAGAAACACATTTGGTTCCTAGAGGGTCATTTTTTGTCATTTCAGGACAGAACTCATGTGGAGGAGAGCTTGCTCAGGTGAGGCAGATGGCAACTCACAGATGTGTTTGCACACAGTTCCATGAACAATGTGTGCATATATGGCAAAAATGTTTTCTGGTGTCTTCTTACAAGAGTTCAGGCACAAAATACACACCACTCCTGAGTTTCTAAGGAAATCAGAGCAGTGAGGTAGCAAGGGGATCCTTGAAAATGTGACACCTGCAAGAAGGGAGAAGAATCCTTGAGAGTCCAGTGCTGATCAGCATTGATGAAATAAAGGAAATCCAGTGAAATATGTCCTTCAAAACCTGACATTTGGGTATCCTGGTATTTGGAGTGATGTTATCAGTTTGGAACTTGCACTGATTGTTCACCAATCAGTTGCATTTTGAACATGTGTGTTTTTTTAAGATTTAGCGCCATGCATGTTTTGATGGTTTACTGATCTCCAGGATTTTAGATGCTATCTTTTTATCTTGATTTATGATTTTTCTTCTCAAATTCATCTATCCTTATCCCTGAGTAACAGCATTGGTTCTGGAAGGGGCATACTCTTGCCAAAATTTAAAAGTGCTTTTATGTATGTTGGGTGAAAGTGCAGTGCAGGAAAAGGCACTGTCTTTTAACAAAGTTTGGTTTTAAGCACGAAATAATCAGGATTTGGATGTTATTAAAGTAACGTTTTTTGTGAAAAGGAACTGGGTTTATAAAAATGAACTCTTCAGCCAGACCTGCTATGAATTGCAAAAGCAGCTGGGAGATTTGGCCGAAAAATCAAGGTTGGGGTTTTTTTCTTCGTCAGAGTTTGTAAGATATTTGGAGGGACATAGCATTTATTTCTTATTTCTCTGAGTTTCAGGCCAGGTCTTGGAAAAACTCATCTGACAGTGAGTTTGTTTGTATATTTTACATTTTTTCCCTAAGTATGCTAGGCTCATTAGCAAGCCTTGGAAAAGGCATGCTTTGTTAAAGTGAGTATGGAAAACAAGATACTAAGGGCTCAAATCTGTCTCCAGAATATAAATAAGCATAGCTTCCTTTGGAGCAGATTCTGACCACAGCTATACTGGAAGCCTTGTTCCAGGGAGAGCCGTGAATGTGCGTTTGCTCGGAAATGCTGCACCTTCAACAAATTTCCTCACAGTGGTGGCTGAGTTCCTGGCTCTGGGAGGTGCCATCTACCTGCAGAGGGGCTGCAGCGCATGCAGAGCATCCTGGAGGGCAGGGATAGGACATGGGGTGTTGCTGGGTGGGAGATCCCTTCCCAGCATTGTTGGGGGTGTCAGGGCTGTCCCAAATCCTGCGATTCCCTCGCTGCCCCACGGTGCTGGCCAGCAGTGAGCAGGCACTGTGAATAGTCTGTCACTGGCTATGGGCTCCCTGGAAAAGTTTCCTCTTCTTGGATCAAGGGAAAACAAATAATTTGTCCTTGCTTTAGGTGGAGCTGTTTGGTTGTGGTTTTGTGTCCAGCAGCAGGGGGGTTCTACCCCTGCACCCACCAAGGACGTGGCAATGGCAGCTCAGCAGCCAGTGCCTTAACTCTGGTTTGCTCCATCCAACACCCACTGTGTAAATACAGCAGGATCAGCTCCAGTGTGCTGACCAAAGAGGGCACTGCTCCAAACCATGCTTCAAAACCTTAAATGAAACAAGAAAAAGATGTCTGTGGCACTGGGTGAAACAGTCATCTTCAGCTGAGCATCTGAATTTTTATGGTCATTTTTTAATGAAAAGATGGGATTTGAGAAGTTTGTATGTATGAAACATCTGTGGGAGCACTGCTTAACCAGTTGGCACAAGGTGGATGTATCCTCTTTAGACATAATTTGTATTTTCCTGTTAAGCCAAAGTCGTTCTATTCACTATCATTATCCTAAGCTGGGTCCTTTGGTGATCTCATAATTCCAAAATTACAATAGCCAAATAAGCCTTGATTAAAGCAGTCTCTGTTGTCAAGCCAAGCATATGTTAACACTGGAGAATTAAACAGTGGAGCTGCAATGGTACTGGAGAACTCGGAATATCCTGAATTGCTGCTTGAGTTTCTTGAGGCAGGGTGTAAAATTTTACATTTGAAACATACTCTGGAGCTCAAGTCTCCTAAAGGATAAGATTTATCTGGTTCTTGAGTTTATCACCAGCAGAGTATTTATATGAGCCCGGGCATGACACCAGGTGACACCTTTTAGATCCCTGAAATGTCTGAGGCTGCTGTGGTACCATGTGGCAAACCCTGTGAAATAATTTTGATGAATCTCTGTTCTGGCTGTAAGTGGTTTTTGCTGTAACCCATCTGTGCTAGCAGAAACATCTTCATCTTCAGAGAATGTTTATTTTTGTCGGTTTCATCCGCTTTCCCTGCTACTCTTTATCTGAAATCATCTTTTGGAGTGTTGCTCTGGAGATAACAATATTCTATTTATGCTGTTAAAAGTCCAGTTAGATGAATGCTAAAAACTCTGCTTTTGGGCAGCAATTTGACATGGTGGGTAATTATGCCTTTTTAAATATTCTTCACACCCTCTGTTTTGTGTGGCAAAACTACATTTACCTCAGTGGAGCTCCATAGCAGCCCGTTAACCCTGCCCAGCACGTGCAGTTTTCCCTCACAAGGTGCAGTGTCACGTCTCTCATGCTGCAGCAGCAGTGCACAGTTCTGTCACTTGGTGGGATTTACTAGAGGAGCAATCCTCTTCCAGCTGGAGGAGATGGGAAGGAGGAAAATATTTTCCCATCTGGGCAGACTTGAGAGCAGCTCTGGAGCGGCAGGCGAGCGGGGCTGTTAAAGCAGGACTGTTAACGGTGTCCTTTAACAAACTACAGCAGGAGGACTCTCTGGAGCTCTGGGACCAGCAGAATTTGCCTTCCACTTTGCTCTCATATCCTCTCTGGCTGGAGCCAAAGCAAAGGGAAGTGTTTTCAGAGCACAGGGAGCAAATGCTGCTAAGTGAGCAGGTAGGAGGAAGAACAGTGTGCTGGAGCATCCGCTCAAACATTTGGGGAACCCTCTGAGTATTTGGTTGAAACTTCCTGTAGTCAGCAAAGCTCCTTGTGAAGGCACGTGCAGCAAATCATTCATTGCTTCTGGGCTTTGCTGCCCCGAGAGCAGCCTGCATTGGGATGCAAGGCTGCATCTTTCCCTGGATAACTCGAAACCAGCATTCCTGGGATAAGCAAATTTCCCAGTTAGCTGTCAGCTCTGTGACTTATGCCACTCCTACCCTTTACCAAGGCACTGGTGTTTTTATTTTCCCATCACGATAATCAAGTGTCATCCTTACTATTTTTAAATTTGGGACCTGAATTCAGGGAAATTGTACAAGTCTCCAGAGAGGGAGGAGCCTGGGTCCCATAGCACTGACTCAGTGCTGAGCAGGACCAGCTCAAGTGAACACAGTGGTGTATGACCCTCCTGTGGCCTCAGGGCCACTCTGGAGGGTGGCACAGGGATCCCCTGGTCATTCCTCATGTCACTGTGCCTTGCTGAAGAGGCCTCTCATGGCAACCTGCAGGTGAATTCCCTGGCTCTGTTCATTAATGATAGCCCAGGTTAATTTTCTCCTTTGTCTTGTGTCACTAATCAAGAAGTAATTGAATTAGCTGGAAAGAAGGATAAGATAAATTATGAGGAAGAATTAACTGTGTGCACCTGAGGTCAGAAGGCTCCTAGAAAATTCAAGGTGAGAATTGGCTGGACTAGAAATGAGATTTAGCAGGAGGATACCAAGTTCTCTGGAGAATCAAGATGCAGAAGTGCATATTAGAAATCAGCTGCAAAAATCCAGAGGTGTCTCAAACTCTTTGGGTAATCCCTTTCTGTTTTAAGATGGGGAAGCAAAGGATTGCACTTATATTCTTTCCAACTGCTGTATTTGATGAAGGGAATTTCCCTGAAATTTATCTTTTCATTCTTGTGTGAATAGACTCTGCCAGAAAGATATTTTCCCTTCTCTATTAATATTAAGGTAGTAAATTGTCTGTCCCTGTGTTAACTCACTGGCCTTCCTTTTTTTTCCCCCTCTGCTTAGTCTGTAGTTAAAGTTCATCTTTCATGAAAACCATATGTCGGATTAAAGACAGGTTATTATTTTCATGCATTGTAATACACTGCATTGCCTTCTCCATCACAGCCCACGTAAAAATAATTATTATTCCATGTGTCACTGTGAATACATTTAAGATTCTTTAGGTCTTCTCTAGCAAAAGTTGATTTCTGACTCACTGGGCTCATTCTGTTTTTTATGTCAGCATCAGCCAAATATAAACATCTTAATTTTATAAAAGGCTTTTAAAAATATGAAAAATGCATGATAAAAATAAATAGAAAATTAGGTAATTCAGGAAAATATTAAGGTAATGGCAGTAAATGATGTAATATGTTGAAACTCCTTAAATAAATGTAATTAAGTTGCAATATAAAGAAAAATTCTAGTCTAAAACACTAAAGCAGACAAAGGCAGCAGTTTACACACTTGCATTTGCTTTGACAGTTGTATTTGCTCTTTTGAACAAAGGTTGCAATTAGGTGACTCTTATGTGTTTATGAACTTAGCTTTTTGCAGCAAGTTTAACCTGATTATCCTGACTCCATAGCAAGAGCTGCATTCGATCAGTTCACTTGATTGTTAATATTCTCTTCCTACCAACCCTCAGCTGTGGCTGTATTAAATAAAAATATAGAAACTGGTATGGTAACTTCACCATCTGCTATGCAGCTTTGGTTTTTGTTCTGGAGTTGGAGTAGAAATACATTACTGGAAATTGTGGGTTAAGTCGCTGAAATTAGATGGGACCCCTGCAGTCTAATCCATAGGAACCAGCCAATTCTTTTGAGTTTTCTGTGTTTGATTAGTTGTACTGTAATTAAAGAAATTACCAATAGTCTTCTGTCTGGAAGTGATTAACCCACCAAGTGCTCATACCTATATTCTCTAAGCATCTTCAAATAATATAAGGCTTCGTTTATGTTCCTTAATAAGGAAACAAATGAAAATTGTCTCCAGCCTTAATTCTGTGGCTTGTGTGTGACAAGCTGTTCTGCCTTGTGCCTGGGTGATGGCTGTTCAATTGTTTGTGATTATGCTGCATTTTAATTAAAGAACTGAAATGCTATTTGTAGAAATGGAATGTGCTTCTCAGCACAGCCATGACCCACGGAGGGAAAGAAGTCAGACAATGATGGGAGCCACCTAAGCAAACAAAACCTGGCACACTGACCCTGCACACTCGTGGAGGTGTGAATTTGGTTGCTTGATATTATGGCTGAATTTCTCCTGGCCTCTGCAGCATCAGAGTTTTCATTCATTGAGGGACAAAAGGGTGCAAAACCTGGGGGAAAAAGAACCCCAAAAAGCCTCTCTCAATTCTGATATCTTGATGATGGTGATGATGATGATCTTTGCTATTGAAACAAAAATAGCAGATCAAATTGTTTTGTTAGATTTGCAGACTGAAAGAGCAGCAAAATACAAATTCATCCTTATGTGGGTCTCATTGGAAGGAGGAGATTCATGGCCTGTTCCCCCAAAAATGTAAGAACTTTGTGCCCAGAGCAAGGGTCTGATGGCTGAGGATCCCACCGGGAGAGGCCTCTGGAGTTTGCTCCACCAGGCTGGCCCAGGGCCTGGATGAGGAGGCACAGCCAGCTCAGGCCCACCCAGCGAGCTCACTGAGCCTCTCTGCCCTGACCTGCCCCCAGGTGCCAAAGTTCACCTGTGAAATTTATTTCACCTTCCCCTCCCCTTGGACTCCCAGCTTCTCTCAGGTGGGCAGAGGGAAAGAGGCCGGGTGAGGTTTTCCTGGGGAGCAGAGCCACACCTGGTGGGATAATGCCGAGGGCAGCTGTGGCCCCACTGAGCGCCCGCTGCCCGCTGGGATAACACCACAGCAACCTTTACACATTCTGGCAGAAATAATCTCCTTTTCTCCAGAGCAGGCCTTGTGGACAGGGGCAAAAGAAGTAGGGCCAGTAAGGCAGTTTTGCCTTGTCTGTTCTGGGAATATTCCTGGGTGTGTTTTCACAGTAAATGAATTTTTGTGTGCGCCTGGACCATGGGCTGTGCCCTGCACATAGGGATGGAGGCACAGATACCTCCTGTGACATTCCTACAGTCTGTCATTTAACTCTTCCTACACAAAAAATGTGGATAAAACTAAGATAGCCTCTTAACAACATGCAAATTAATACAACTTCCTTAAAATAGGTAGCATAGTATGTCACATGTTGATAAATTATCAACAGATGACACATACAAAATTGCAAGAGTTTCTATGAGACCACAAAATAAAAATCTCTGTACAAAATAGCTAAATTAGAAAGTCTGTAATTGGAATTTCTTCTTTTGATTCACTATAAATGGTATGGTTCTCATGGCAGCTTTTCAGCGGTTCCTTAAGAGGGATTAGTCTCATGGAATATTTTTTTACCTTAAAAATCACTCCAGTTTTCAGTCTGAACTTGTATCCATGTTGTCATTGATGTCTCAACTGGATATTGCAGGAGAGACACTGCAGATGGGAAAGCTTTGAAGAGATGCATTTCCTAAGCCAAGGTTTTTTATCTGCAGCATTGCACAGCACAAAAAGGTCTGCATAGACCAGTTTAATTTGACAAATAGGGATATAAATGCTATGGGAGGTTCTGATGGACTTTTAATATTAAGGAAGAAACCAGACATGGATCAGGTCCTGGTTCTCAGCTGTGGAGCCCTGTGCTGAATTCCAAATCTCTTTTAACCAACTGATGATCTCCTTAATTTTCATGGATTTCAAACAGAGCTCAGCTCCTCCACAACCATTTGCTGAGATGCATTTTGGTTGAGTTCATCAGAGTTTGTGTTATTCTGTAATATGATGTATGTAATGGGCTTTTACAGCAAATAGAATTTATGGCTTCATTTCCTGTGCCATGCAAATAGAAGTTCTGTGTAATTCATACAGAAAAATCTGCTTACACAGCATTTGGCACTGCCTGATGCTTGTCCTCAGGCTGTAGAAATAAGTAAGAGATTGGCAAATCAGACAGGTACATTTGTGTGGGAAATGTCACTCCATGGTGTAAGGCAGCACATTCTGTACCTCCCCTCAGCACTGTACTCACTTAGGGGCCAGTGGGGTCCTGCCAGGTGGACATGAGCATTTTGCATTTGCTGGGCTTTTGAGCAACATGTATTCACTGAGAAATGAAGAGAGCAGGGTGAAGCCAAGAGGGTCTCAAAACTGGAAATGAGATGGTCTGGTTTGGACCACTGAGCCTCTTCTGTGACCACCCAGTGGCACCTGGTGCCCCCAGGCCCTGGAGAGTGGAAAGCAGAAGTCAGGGATGGAGGGAAGTTGCTTGTTGGGTCTGAGGTGGAAAAGGGCAGTTGAGAGATTTTGCCAGAACCTCTCAATTCATAGCAAGGTAGTGGAGGCATTTCTGCCTAGAAATAGAGTCTGGAGTGTAGAGGTTGTTAGCTTGTCCCATGTCACACAAAACTGCAGCAAAACAGGAGCAAGGGAAGATCCCTGGCCTCCAAAACAAACTCCTCATCTCTTGTTTGCTCTGTTTTGCCTGCTTTGGTTGAAAATCCTCAGGAGGGAGAAGCTCTCACCATGAGTTACACCGTGCTTAGAACAGCCTGTCTTCATCATGGCTGGTACTTCTAGGAATTACTGCTTTTCCAAGGGAATCCACATCACGGAGAAATAATAATACTCATCCTTACTGAATGTCCTTTCCAACATTGCAAGGACTAAATGGAAATAGAGAATAAAGCTACTTTTCTCGTTCTAAAAATAATTCTTCTGGGTCATGTGGAAAATTATCGTGGAGGTTATTTGTGGGAGTTCAAATGTTCAGTTGTTCTGCTTTCCTTTTTCTAGGAATTGCTGCATGGCTGAGTGTCAGCCTCCAAAATTCTCAAAAAGCTCATGAAAAGAGCTGCTCTGTTTCCTTTGGAAAAACTGGATGGCAGTGGAAGGAGAGAAAAAAAGTGTTAGAATGTTTCAGCTTTACTGAGATTTGGAAATAGAGTTTAGGATTTACCTGTTTGTGTCACAACTCAGATGGGACAAGGAATTAATTTGGGGATAGAATTCATTATTTTTAGTGTGTTGTGACTCACCTATAGGTCAGAAGGTCTGCTCAGGGGTGGAATGTCAGTGGAAAATCAGGAGGTTTTCCTTGAGAAACAATGCCATTCCTCAAAGGTTGGTAGTGTGCAATAAAGGAAGCTAATGGAGCATCTTCCAAGTTAAGGAAGGGCCATTTGATGTGCTCAGCCATGGGGGCACAGCCACGAGGGAGTGTCTGGGTGGGCCCTGGGGACAACAGGAACTGGTAAAGTTTGCCCGAAAAAGTGATGGGTTTCCTGAAAGCCTCTGGCAAAGGCAGGATGCTGAGGCAGCAGGACTGCTGACCAGCAATTCCTGCACTCTTAACTGCTCGCCAAAATGTAATAAATTGTTTTATAGTCAAAGGCTGAAAATAGGAAAAAAAAATAAAGCGAATCAGTGCCTGTCCAGTGTAGAGCAAGTGGTTTCCTGGTCCTAAAGCAGTTGTCAAACCACAGGTCATCAGCTCCACAGTTTGCAGTTCTTTCTCTGGAGTAAAAGGAAGTCAGAGCTGAATAAGCAGCAGAGAGGTTCCTTCTGAGTACACCCACACTT
Organism: Promerops cafer; assembly: GCA_013398275.1. Classification (NCBI taxonomy): domain Eukaryota; kingdom Metazoa; phylum Chordata; class Aves; order Passeriformes; family Nectariniidae; genus Promerops; species Promerops cafer. Next base: position 511,107 of record VZSE01002037.1, on the reverse strand, counting down.
TAAAAGGCTACCTTGCTCTTTTTAGCTCATATACCAGCATATATATTTAAAAGATAAATAAAATCAATCAAGACAGGAGATCTCAGCCCTTTGCTCTCTGTAATCTTTTTTTTCCAGCACAAAATGTCTTTTTAAGTCGGAGAGTTATCTCATATATGGGAATTCCTGTGTCCTGGTAACAAGAAAGGGAGATGGGACAAAGTTAGCAGGATTATGAATGGTAGGAAGCTATATAGGCAATTTTCATTTTCTCCAGCTCCATCTTGTTTCTTGTGAGTGTCACATATTAACAGAAGTAGAAAAAAATTGGTTCTGTAGCCTGTATGCTGCATTTTTTGTAATCTGTTTGCATGGAAGAGAAAACTCTGATGTTCCTGTAAAACTTCTTTACATCAAATAAGGGAAGAAATCAGCTCACTTGTCAATGCTCATCTTGTTTCCAGCACAAACATTTCATCTCATGCTGTCTTACTGTGTGCTGTGCAAGCATGAGGGAGGGGGACACAACAGCACTGCTTGTTTGGAGAAGAATCTGTTGTACAAAAATTGGAGGGATCTCAGCCTCAAACTTTCAAATCTATTTCTTGATACCTGTCAGCTTCAGGAGCACAGCCTTAGCTTTTCTCCCTCATCTCTATCATGTCAGCAGGCTGAGAAGAGGCTGAAGTGAGCTGATTGTCTCCTCCTTGAGAAAAATCGAGGCACAGCCAACAAATAACAAGCACAGAAATATGAACAACTGAAAAGCTTTGTCTTCTGCCTTAATAAACTTCCTTGGCTCTGAGTTCTAGTCTGCCTAGGTACACATTTAACAACGAGGTTCACAGAGCTGAAATATGTTTGCACTATGAGATATAACTGCTTATCATGTTATCCAGCCCTGGTAATAGATGTGCCACCTTGGGAGCCAGAGGTTTGGGGCAGAGGAAAGATCACTTAGAACTAAGTAGAACTAAATGCTGAAGGGATTTTGGCTTAGTAAAACAGCCATAGGCAGGAAAATAGGATTTTACCAAAGAAATATGTGAGGGAGGAAGTATTACTACTGGCTTTTTTCTTGGCTTCTCAAATATATAGAGGGACTGGAGAATAATTACTGAGTAATTTGTAGTGAGAATTGGCCGCGTTCTTCTGGGTTAGATGTGTATACAGCATTTCTTCTGTGTCTTCAGCCAAAGCTTCTTGTGGTGCTGCTGCTGTTGAGGATGCTGAGTCCCAGGTGATGCATATTCACCATTCCAGGCCTGGCCTTTGTGAAGCTGTTCTCTGAATTAGGCCCAGTCCTGCTAGATGAGCCCTGGAAACTCAGGAGACCTTGCTTACAATCTCATTGGGGCCTTGGGCTGGCTGCTGGAAATTCTCCTTTCCATGAACAGTTTAGATCCTGTGGAAAACTCCCACTGACTTTGCAGGGATTATCCATTTGTGGAAAGTTATTTTGAGGGAGGTGCATTCCTTTGTAAAACAGCTGGCAACGGGTCTGGGCAGCGCTGAGGTCTCAGTCCTGGCCGTGTGTTTTTGTTGGTCTGAGTCTGTCCTGTGCCACGCGCAGTGGGAATGCACTCCGTGACTACAGCTTGCAGTTTCTATTTTAGTCCCATAAAAAATAATAATAAAAAAGAAAGCAAGCCTTGAGTGCGGAGGTGTTTGCAGATATTAGACCCCTTGGGCTATATCATGTTTGTGCAATTCTGCTTGAGAAGCACAAACCCAGCATGACCTGTCTTTTGTCAGGGCCTTTGAGCTCCCAGGTGAGGGAAGTTGCATTATAAATGGAGCAGTGTTTTCATTGATTTTCTGAGCATTGTTATTAATTGTACTCTTTTTCTATTTTAATACCTTATATTTCTATTTATATTTGTTTTGTGATCTCATTCAATATTTTCAATATTATTCCAATATTTTCAATAATATTCCAATATTTAATTTGAAGGTAAAGTAGAAAAGTCCCCATGCTAGTTCATTTAAAGAACATGTTATCTGTTGTCTGCTCAACACATTTCCTGTGATACTTCAAGACAGAGAACCCTATGCTGCTTTTACATTTAAGAGTTTGCTGGTAAAAATACACCTCTCCTGAGGTTATTTAAAATCAGGATCTACATTTCTCACCTCTCTCTGTTGTCTCATATACAGAATCCCATCCGATACTGCTGTGCCAGAAAATGTTAGCAGATAAAGTGCAGAGCAGGTCAGGGTATTCCTAATTCAGATTAATGACCCCATTCTGCTGCCTCCTTAGCAGGAAATTAGAAAGTGCTGGGAAGGAGAAAATAGCGATTCATAATGCAGGGCTCTCTGTATTGGCAGTTGCACTCATTAAAGCTAAGATATTGTTTTGATATAAAATAATTGAGCCTGACTTATTAATGGGATGGGGCTCATGGAGATTCCTCCTGAAGACTGCTGGCTCGATGTCTGGATCCCCCTTCCTAAGGGCGAGCTGGCCTTCCCCTGAATTCCTGCTCATAGGATATGGGTTTCTATGCAGAAGTAAAATTTTTGCCTGGCTAGATGGTCCCAGTTCAAGAGCATTTAACTCCAGTCTAGCATGGAAGTATGGAATGCTCCTTCAGAGAGTAATATCCACACATGTCACACAGGCGTGGAGTAGGAAGGAGCTCTGTGTGTCACGGGTCAGGTGAGGCTGGGCAGAGGCCAAGGTGTGTATGAGCTTGGATTTTCAATTTTCAGCACTGGCACTGGTAATCTGCAGTCTGCTGAAATCCTGTGTCAGGTGTATTAGGTGTCTCTTTTGACTCTGGGTTTGGCTTGTAATCTTTAAGGACTCTACTCACCAGATACTCCAAGGTGGCCCCGTGCACAGCTCAGTGTTGCTTTGATTGAACACTGAGGTCAGAGGCCAGTAGGAGCCAGAGGTCCCTGCAAACCCACCCCATGCACAGGCCCGCTGAGCTCTCTGCCTCCATGTCATGAAGACAAATGGCATTTTTTAAAATTCTCCCGATGAACTAACATTCATTTTCTGGTGTCTCTTCCTTCTTTATTGCTTCCTAATGAGCTTCGTTCCCATCACCTTCAGCCTTCTGCTTCCCACCCTGCATTTACACCCTTGCGTGGAAGAGAAGCAAATTGAACAAATTAAGTTGGCCTGTCTAATGAAATGGCTTTGGTGACTTCTGGGTTTTTGCCTCTTGCTTTTTACAGGAATCTCCTATAAATCTTTAATGGCCACAATTGCTAGGCTTTTTCTGTCCATAGCTGGCAAGAACATTCCATTTCTTTGTACAGTGTCTCAGACTTAACTGAGAACATTTCATTCTCTGTCTATATTATATTTTTATATATATATTACATACATGTGTGTATTTTTACTCTTTATTTTTATATTTATGGTGGTTGTTCTGTCTCCTTGTTTATTATTTTAGCAATGGAATTTTCATAAAAGTGCTTTTCAGGAGCTATTTAGAATAGCAACTGTTTCTTAGGAGAGCAGATCTGTGCTGTTACAGTCCACAAAACTTCCTCTTGACCCTGCACTGGTTCAGGGTGTATTTTTTCTCCTGTTCTTCCCATGCTGCTTTGTTTGCTCTTGGACAAATCAACTTGTTCAGAATCAAGTGTTAGCTAGATTATTATTTTCTTGCTCTTGCAGATGACACAACTTCTAACACAGCACCACTCTTACCAGATGAAAGTGCCATGGATTCTTTCCAAGGAATATGTGAACAATTTTAAATTCCTCTGCTGAGACTGCTTTTACTGAACCTTTCCCCCTTCCAGTCTGCACTGTGTTTTCACTTTGAAGTAATAAATACATACAGGCCTTTGGTATCTGGTTATCTTTCTTCCTTTTCATTCCACAGCTCATCACTTCATCATACCTTAAAAAAGTAATGCTCCTGTGAAGGGAAGCTTGTATGAAACACTGTTCTGGTATGAAACAGTGCCTGAAACTTCAGTAGTGGTTGATGTAAGGTCTTACATGCCACTTGGTGAAATCCCAGTGGGAACCTGATTCAGCTGCCAGTGTTGTTACCCTGTAAACTTTAGTGGCATTATGGCACAACGAGAAATATCAACTTTAAACTCATCCTTCTGTGCCATTTAATTCACTGCACATAAACATGTCCAGGATGAACAGCACAAGCTTTTGTTCTTGCTTCTTCCATCGCAGATGTTATTGTGCAGTGTTTTGCCATTCTGCAACCAGAATGTGTAGAGATAGATGATAAACATGGGGAAATGATTATTTTAAAGACTTGGAACATTGTAGTGAGTACAATGGGTTCATTTCAGTCCCTGGGTGTGCAGTTGCTAATACAGTCTCAGAAGGAACAAAAGGCATCCAGAATAAAACAAAAGCCATCAATTGGGGGTTGTTATGGAGAGAAGGAAGTTCTCAAAAATTCTTTCAGTTGCATCCTCTTTCTAGCCTTTCATCTATTTTTTAATGTGCTCTTGGTGTCTTTATATGTTCCTACTACCCCAGTGATAGAAAGGCCATAATGGCTCCCTGTGGGAAACTTAAAATGCCAGAAAGTGCTGCAGAAGACATGAGCTAGGTCAGTGCTGCCACAGTGTTCACCTCTGGAGTCAGACTTGCTACTTGGAAAGCTGCATATCACTGGTGGGTTTATTTGTGGTTGTTTTCTTTTAGTTTGAGATACCAGAATAAGATTATCTGTGCTGAGAAGAGTGGCAAGGGTGCCCTCACCTCTAGTGAGATTCAGGACAATTTCATTAGTCCTCCTGCATTCAGGTTCACTGGCTCCAGCTTTCTTACTTGAAGGACCCTCTTCCTGTCTGGGATTTCCTGCACTCGAGGCAGTAACAATTCAGCTGGTTTGGGGAATTCTGTGGGCAGTTTGCACCCAAAAACTGGCACTAGGACTTAATAGAGGAAGCACCCGGCAGTGCTTGCTGAGATGGAGGGTACCTCATAGCAGGATGAAGGTGAAGTAATTTGTTAAAAGCTGCTGTGCAGGAGTAGTGGGCCTGGGAATGATTCAGCCTCCTGATGCCAGTTCTTCCCAGTGCCTCCCAATCTACAAACAAGGGTGTTTGACCTCACAAAGGCATGAATTCAGCAAAATCTAGATTTTGTCACCACATACCTGTCATGCCTCAGGAGGAGCGGTTTCCTCGCTTGTGCTTCGGAATGCTTTGGAAAGGGGCTCTCCAGGCAACGTCGTAGTTTTGTAGGGAATAATCCAATTCTTTCAATCTGAGAAATCTCTTTAGATATTTAGGAAGAAGCCAAATAAGAAGGGAAACAAGCCAAGACGTGCAAAGGACCACAAATAGCATGGGGTGTTTTGTCAGTTTTCTTCAGGGAAAGAAGCCCTGACAGCTCTGTGCTCAACATGTCTGACGTTTACTCACTTTATGGGAGTTGGCACTGCAGAGAATATGTATTTATAGGGATGTATTCACACGACTTTGCTTTGCACAGACTACTGGTTTAGGTGTCTAATTTAGGAGCACAGGCGCTCTCTGTCGTCAGCAGAGCCTAAATGAAGGTCTCTGAGTTACCCCCTGAAAGGAGGCATCTTTCTCCAGTGAGTTCAGAGCGACCTGAGGTTCCTAATTTAGGCCCATAAGCCACGTGTGCAGTGTGTGAGCCTTGAGTAAACAGCACTCAGGGATTAAGTGCTGGCCCTGGCACTGCTTCCCCCCACAGGCAGTGAACTCTTCAGAGATCATGACGTGGTCAGACTTGAGTGTGGCTGAAGAGAATGATCATCTTCATTCCCTGCTGGGTGCAGCCAGATCCACGGGCCTCAGTGACTCGAGGGCAGAGCCACACTTACATAGGACTGTGCCCACTATAGCATTTATTCAGTGAGGGAAAAGGGAACTCCCTGCCCTGGACCCAGCCGTGCATGCTCGACTTCAGGTGGCAGGGCAGGTAGTGGCACGAGCCCCTGCAAGCCGCTACGTGCACAACTGGCTACCATGGCTGTTATCCTGGCATAACAGAGCTGAGAAAATGAAAAAGGGAAGAAAACTCCACTCCAAAGCAATCCCCACCTCTGCAGAAGTGGAGGTTGATAAAGTGAGGACCAGAAGGGGCCTGTGAGCCCCTGGCCCCTCCATCTGCCTCAGCCAAGGGCTCTTCCTGTGACCCCGCACAAGTTGTGGATCTCTTGCTGTTTCTCCACCTCTCTGCAATAAGAATGATTTTATTCACAGAAGGTGATGTCACGAGATTGTTGAGAGGGGATGTGACTCAATGTTTGTATAATGCTTTGAAGATGAAGAGTGCTAAGTATTGTTATTTGAGATGGCAACAAAATAAAACAAAATATGCTCAGTGCAGCTGTTTGAGCCAAATCCATTTTCAGTTAATCTTCCAAGCAGGAATTCAAAATCAAAGTAAAAATCCTTGCCAACTGGAACTTTACAGCTTGATGGGAAAGTTAGAAAGAAATTAATTGGGTTTAAAATAGTTGTAACTGTATTGTGATGGAGCGTGGAGTGCTCATCTACTCCTAATTGCCAGTCAGTTTGGAACTGGGAATTAAGGCTTGCTCAGGGGAGTCTTTTTTTCAGAAAAGGAAAATAGTTGGGCTGTCTTGCATGGCACACTGTATAAACTGTCAGAACTCTGAAAACATGTGCTTTTTCCATTTTATGCTGCCTTTTTGCAGTAATGCAAACCAGCAGAAGATGTGGAAAGCAATCAAACTGCCAAATGCCACCAGAGAGCTCCTTGGGGGAATCGCTGTCCCCTCCCAGACAGCTCAGCCTCTGATCCTGCCCCAAAGGGCTGCTCCAGTAGGGCAATGGCTCTCCTGGCCCTGGGCAGCCTCTGCCTGGAATAATCTGGGATCAGGTGCTGTGCTGGCCCCTCAGCATCTGCTCAGGTCCATGACAAGAGGATTTTCCCTTTGGATCAGTAGTGTCAGTAACCACACAGCACTTACAGTGTGATAGAGCAGAATTCGCTCCCCAGCCTTTGTAATAATGGCCTTTAGCCTCTCTCCCCTCAGTTTTGGGAACACAGAGATTCCTGTGCTGAATCAGACTAATGCTTCAATGTTCCAGCAGCAGCAGCTGACCTAGAACTCCACTAAGGACAGATGTGCTTCAAAATTGTTTCTACCTCGTGGTTGATGTTTCAAAATACGAGAGCAAAAATCTGCTTCCCGCACAGTGTCTATAAAAAGGACGCAATAACACCTTCACTTCCCAGGAGCAGTGCTGAGCCCAGACTGTTTGCAAAACACTGTCAAGTCCTGGACTTAAATTAGCAAAGCTTAACTATTTTTACCTCCCAAGGACATGCCCCTTTTAAGGAAATGTACATTTGATTTAGAGTTTTTCTGATGTTCAAAGGGGACTTGGATGTGTCTTTCAGCCTCTTGTGCTTGATGGGATTTGTGCATGTGAAGCACCTTCATAAGAAGGTTATTCATTACTTCTCAGTTTGAGTGAACACACTGTTTTCTAGCTAAACCATCCTGTTTGAGTTTTGCTGTCCTGTGCAGAGGTATGCCTTCAGATCCCAGTTTTTTGTTTTCTTAATACTTTTGAAGTTACTTGTTCCTAAAATACGACTCTCAGTAAACATTTCAGCGCTTTAATTTGGCTTAAATTTATGCTTGAATATTAAAGTTCCAAAATAGTTTTATGAGCAAATAAAAATACGATGGCTCTGAGAGCCTTTCTTTTCAATATCTTTTAGTTATGTTAAACTCTGTACTCAAGTAACTGCCTTATAAACAGCTTTATATTGCACTCGATTGCAAGTCATTGGAACAACATTCTGTAATGGGTTGCAAATGGCATAACATTATGTGCCCCAGTTTCTGCAGCCAGAATGAACAAGATCATTGGAAAGGTTGGTGATAAAAGTGGACATAAAAAAGATAACCTTAAATCTAAACCCTCTATATCACAAGTAATAGAACAAAGTAAAAAAAAAAACCCATATATTTTTCTTCTCAGAAGCGACATGAGCCAGCTCAATCCTGCTTGCTGAAATGCTTTTTATCATATTCCAAGTAAAATTTTTATTTCCTTTAAAGCTGTGCTTGCTCTGACAAAAAATGATTGCATAAATAATTTTTCCTCACCTTCGGAAAGCTGATTCTCTCTGAAAATCAATTAGTTAGCTGTCAGAAGAAAGTCTGGATCATATATTCTGGAACACTTAGTGGGCAGAGCAGTGTTGAAACACCCGTGGCAAATGTTCATTACTTGAGGTCTGGCAAAATTAAAAGTGCAGCCCAGGGCTGACATTTTTTTCCCCTTCTGGAGAGAAATCTGTATAATTAGATGCTTATATTTCTTTCTGAGGTGTAAATCTTTTAGATTTGTATGAATGTTGCCATCAGCTACAAAAATGGGAAATAGCAGAAAAGATGGTCAGTGCTTGTATGGTGTTTTGCAAAATCTTGATTGCAAAAATGTCATCAAGTCACTAAAAGATATACCTCTTTTCCAGTTATTATCTTGAACACCTTGGTATTTCAAGTGCTTTGTGAAAGACATCCAGAAACTTTTGCGACCCAGTTCCACACAGTGCAGCTTCTTATGCCCCTCCCAAAAAATAAACCTCAAACCCACCAACGAAATACCTTGCCCGAGAAGTTCTGACAGAAAATAAAGCATTGTTAACTGAGGGACGTGTGCCTGCTTTGTGTGGGCAGTGTTTTGGGTGTCAGCTGTTTGGGGATCATACATTTCAATTAAGGAAGGGCACAGTGATGTGTGCACTTTATTTGAGCTTGTTCTCCCTTGCAAGCCTAATGAACTTACTCGGCCCCACAAGCAGGAACAAGCCTGTCGGGTCCCTTTGCCAGCGGACTCTGGCACAGATCACTGAGCAGAGGGTGTGAGATGGCATCACTCAAGAGAGGGAATTGTCTGATCCTACAGAAGTCCAGCTACTGTTCTTAGTAAAATACAGTACTCTAAGGTGGGGCATATTTTCCCTCTACCTTCCTGTGAGGAAGGGGATGCACTGAGGGACAAAGATATTTCCCAGATGCATTTCTAGGAACAAATGCTTTTGGAGGTGGCTACATCACTCAGATTCTGCCTTTCTTAGTGCTTATTTTGTCAGCTGCTCTCAAGCTTATGAGCTGCAGCCGGATGGACTGTGGTCCTTTTGGGAAATGTGCCTTGGTTTTATTTCAGCACAGTTTTGAGAGCTGTAACCGTGAGTTATTGTGCAGTCACCTTTACGTGCACTACACCGCAGTAAAAGCAAATTGCTCAGGTTTTGGTTTTTATTTTGATTTGATTTGATTTGACTTGAACAGACTTTCCTGACTTGTGTGCAAGAGAAGAGAGTGAGGCAGGAAGATCAGGTGACAGTTTTCACAGGAATGGTCCCAATGGTTAGAGCAGCAGTCGAGGATCAGGATTTCTGTCCTTTCCCTGCCTCAGCCATGGCTCACTGTCACTGAGACAATTCACCTCCTCTTTCTGAGCTCACGTTTGCAGGGGTTTCTGTCTGACACAGTGTGATAGCATTGCCTCGTGGTGGTGCTGAGGGAATGATGTGTAGCTAAAGCACAGACCGAAATCCTGTTCTGGTCTGATTTACATCTGCTTGTAAGCCATGCCTGAGCTTCCTTCCTCTGTCAAACGATACCGTAATCCTAGATTTGTACATTAAGGAATCAATTCAGTGGGTAACCTCAAAGTAGCCAGTGGTACAAAATGTCATGTGCAATGTCCATACGTAAGAATGGGGTCTGTGAGGGGAAACCCTGTAAAATGGCGGGAGATTCTTGGGAATCACCCCGATACCCGTGGAAGTGGCTCTTTGTGTGAGTCACAAAAGGCGTGGGCCTTTCTCGGGAAAGGCAAAAGGCAATTTCTCTGGAATCACTTTCTGTGGTGCCATTGCCTCTTTGCCAGTGCCAGGAGAGGAGGCTGGAGGCAGGTGCAGACCTGGAGGCGTGAGATGCCCCAAAAAGCCATTAAGGACCACGGCGTGAGGTGAAGCCCCTTTTTTCTGTGGAGATCAAACACGAGGGGGTCTCAGGCGGCCGGGGGAGTGCTGATGTACATCTTTATATAAGTGTACAATTTGCGTGTATTCTATACGTGCCAATGTCCGTTCGGGCCGGCGCGCTCAGGCAGCACTTGTGTGCGAGCGCCACCTGCCGGCCGCAGTGCCCTTCCCGCCTTTTCTCCCGCCGCTTTCCCCGCCACTTTCTGTGGGACACAGGGATGAGTCGTGAGGGGATTTGGTTGAGGAGGGAACCGCCCGGGCAGGCTGCAGGTATTTTGAACTGTGGGCGATGTTCACATGCCGTGTTACATGTCACCCACATTTATCCCGCCTTATTCTAACGTTTCTCCAACGGAGAGCCAAGCTGTCAGCCCCAGAGGAAACATCCTCTGCGCTCTGGGGAGATTCCCCCTAAGTGGAGATGCCCAGTCATCTTTCACTGTCTCTGACTGAGTTAATGCCAGCAGGGATTTCTTTTAAGGCACCCTGTTCTCCATTAGCAGTTACTCCCACACAGGGTTGCCCTCTCAGTGCTTGCAGCCTTGATCTCTGGTTTGTGGTGCTGGAAGTCACACGTTGTTCCAGCCCTCTCTGATGGGAACACACGGCCAGAAAGGCCTGGCTTTGCCCTATGTACGCTGTGGGCACAGCTGGCCTGAAGCAGGTAGCCCTCAGTCCGGGGGTCTGTGTGCTGGGGATGCATCCAGAGGGTCCTGGAGAGCTGAGCCAATCTCTCAGATCCACGCTCACCCCATGGAGCGCTTGGAGCGACCGGCTCCGTGTGGGTGCATCTGGATGGGTGGCAAAAGCTGAGGAAGACAAGTCCGGGTCAGCGTTTCTTATCAAAGACAGGTACAGAGCAAGTTTATTTAAGCTGTATTTGACTTACCTGTATAAAAGCCAGAGAGGAATGGAGCTCTTGGCTCCTCAGTATTATTATGTTTTATTTGATGCTTTATGTCTAATTTCTGCAATTTTAGTGCTTGTATTAATTATATTTGAAAGTTTCAATGAATAGGTCCAGGGGTTGGTTTGTTTGTCTGTTTATACACAAGTGATGTTCACTAAATAACAAATCCACGCAGTTCACTGAGCTGACTGAAGTCACTCCACTGCTGTTTCCCTACTTCCCATGCAGTACTTCTCATGGACAGATGAGGATGCTATGGAATTGGTTATTTCAGCTGGGAGAGTGACATTTAGGGGACTGTCCCCTCCCTGCTAGACAAGGCTCTGACAAGCCTTGACACAAGTAGTCACTCCTTCCTGGCTTCTTCTGGTCTAAGTCACTATAAAGTGGAAAAACAGAGGGCTGGTTACCCTTGACAACTGCTTGGAGGCTTTAGGTGATGCTGAAGGTGACCAGCAGTTTCACAGTGTGACACCTGTACCAGCGCTTCCCTGTTCTGTGCTGGTGTCACCTCGCTGCCACGGGCACATCCAAACTTTGCTTTGCATTTAGAGGGCACTGGGCTGCCTTGAGAGCTGCTTCTCCCTTCTGCCAAAACATTCCTGCCTGGACTGCTCCTGCTTTTTTTTACCATAACATTAAGCTTGTATATATTAAAGCACTGTCAGCTGAAATCCCTGGCTTCACCACTGACTTTCAAATTTGTAGCATGGCCCTAATCTTAGCACAAGCAAATGCTTATTTAGGTTGTTTTGCAAGTGTATGATTTAATGACACCTCCAAATTTCTGGCTAATCAAGAACTTTCCAGAAGCAAACAATAAATGGCAGCAAAGCATATCCTTGAAGTAGATTTTATGTACAAAAAGCTGAGCACTAGCAATCTTGTTTTCAGTAATGAGATAAAAAACCACAGAATCAGCTTTTAGGATCAAAGATACATCTTGTTCTACATATAACAACACATGGTATGGGATGATGATGTGTAACAAGCAGCACACCTGACACCCCCTCCGTGAAAAGCACTGTCTCCAGGCAGAACTGTTTGGTACTCTTATAAATCCAAAAGAAAATCAGGTTGTATTGTCCCAAGAAAGTGCATCTAGTTAGAGCAGACCAAAACGTTATTTTTCCCCAAGGGAGCATATTGAATGAACCACATTATTCTCTAGATAATGGACAAAAACCTTCTTTATTGTGAAAACTTTATGCCCTTTCATATGCATTAATAATGCTGGGGGTGTGTGGGTGGGAGAGCAGGTGGGTAGGAGTGCTAAATGGAAAAGCAAAAAGCAGAGCTATGAGGCTGTAATTTCTTATGAAATATTGCTCCATATGATACCTCTTTGCTTTAGAACATTTTTATAGAAGAGAAATACTTTGCATTTCCTGCAGTCTTCAAGTTTTTTCTGGTTTTTGTGACTGCAGTACTGCTGAAAGGCAATGAGGAGGGGATAGCTTAAGAAAGCCTTTATTTATCCCAGTGATGTACAGTACCAACAGCAGTGGAAATTTCCTTGTGCTCTGGGCCAGTGCCTGAATCTTGTCTAAACTCATCTGCTAGGCAAAGAGCAAGATCCCTCTCCAGCTCTCCCAAGCCTCCCGAGATGGGACTCATTGCTGTTCTGAAAACATTTTCCTGTGCTTTAGAAATTGGGTGGTTTTCCCTCATTATCCTCTTCGGAGGTCACAGAGTGATAGTGGCAGCAGAGCTTGCTGCACACAGGGATGGATTCAGGGGGGTTCCTGGGGTGGGCTCAGAGTACCTGGAACCCTTCCATCTTCTGTTTGCTTGGAAAATTCTGTCATTGAATCTGATTCCTACACTGTGGCTACCAAATGTTTCAGCTTCACAGCTCTGGCTCACGTGGCAGTAATGGCCCTGGAGGTTTTTTCCAGTTTCAACCTGTTTGCCTCACTAATGCTATTGTAAAATTGTGAAATATTCCCTGTAGTTACTAGTAAGGGTTTAGGACTGTCCTGTTCATGAGAATTCCAATGAGAATTTCCATTCAGGGTCCAGAAAACTTTATTAGCACAGTTCTTTCATCCACAGTGTCCAGAAACTCTTTTATGAAGTGATCAGGTTGAAACTTGTCTTCATAGTTGCACGGATTTTTCATGACTGAAAGTAAAATCCAATGAGCTGGAAAATTCACTATATAGACCTCACCAGCCAGCTTCTGTCTAAATTAAAGAAAGACTCCATTTTAAAGAATAAAAACATTATAAAAAATAATTAACACGAGAATGAATATTTGCAGCCCTATTAGTCAGAAGCAGGAGAGGTAATGAGCAAGATTAAAATCAGTGCTGGCCTTTCCTGTTAGAAGTTTATGGGCATTTAATGAATTTAAATGGCAAAAGGAAGCTGATAATTGAATTATTCGTAAGAACTTTTTTCAGCAGTGTCTGAGTGATTGCTGTTGGCTTTCACTGCTGTGCTCCCCTTTGCCACCTCAACCTGTTCACTGGGAGCATTGGATCTATATTTATTTATGTAATCAGGCAAACATGAGAAGTTTGCTATTGATTGCATTGACTGGAAACATGTTACCACCACCAAGAAAAAGGGAATTGGAACAGACACCAGCTGCTCAGAGATTGCTACAGCCACCTAAAGAGTTAGGAGCAAGAGAAGTCATCTGAAAGAGGTAACTGTGTCAGGCTGGAGAAATGCTTTTGGCCCTCCACACATGTAACACTCAACAATTATCTGGGGATGTGTGAGAAAAAGAGATTCCTACAGAAAATTCTGGCTGGCCAATTTGCATTGGTCCATAAAGGAAGGCAGAGAATAGCAGAGCAAAGGCAGGCTCAGCCTACACAACTAGCAGGGAAAATGCTGCAGCATGAATTAATTTTCATTAAAAAGGTGCGTGGAACAGCAGGAGGAGAAACTGCAAGTCTCTGCAGATGGAAAGGGCAGTTGGGAGGAAGGCACCAGCAGGGAAAATGCTGCAAATTGGTGTTTTGGAGAAAAGGCAAATGCATTCACCCTGTCAGCTGCGGGAGGTTTCTGTTTATTGCAGGCTGTGTGTGGTAGCTGATGTGCGTGGGTCCTCGTAGCTTTGGGGATTGTTACTTTGGGTTGGTTTTAGTATCTGAAAACCCTCAAAAACTGTTGGAAAAAAATCTAACAGCTGTGAGTTATCCTGACACTGACATCTCTGCAGACCAGTGGCTTGCAAAGAAACCCAGAAGGAACTTTTCCCTTCTCACAGAGGTCAATCCATTTGCCACAAAAACAACAGATGTTGAAAGAAAGTAATTTTAAACTGTAAGGTTTAAATTGGCAGCAGGGGAAGACAAGTTGCCAAAATGTGTCTTTGTTTTGTGTTTCTGAAAGTCTCAAGTCCTCCTAGTGGGAGACTTCCATGTTTGGCCCCTGCACAGATACACTTGCATTTCATTTAATCTGCTGTGGTGCAGTTGAAAGGCTCTGGCTAAAAAAAAATGTCCCGTGAAGCAGATCCAGAGCTGTTGGCCCATGGAGAGCTCTGCACTGCTCTGCTTTTAGCACTAGAGGTGATTTTTGAGGTGTACCAGTGAGGACTGCACTCACCAGGTATCTGGTGGGGGTATTTGCCATGTGGGAAGAAGCAATGGGATTTGATCTCTGGAACTTCCCAAATGCAGCTTTTCTGTCTGGGTGTAAGCACTTCAGTAGCTGCAGGGACTTCACGGTATCCCCTGAGCAAAGCTTAAGGAAAAAGAGATTAGAGTAACATGGATCTGTGGAAATAGCTAAAAAGGCAGAATTTCAGGGACAGCAGGAGAGCAGATGAGAGTTCTCACTGAGAGTACAGGACAGCTCTGAAACTCTATAATTACTTTGTAATAAGTTGTACAGGATCCTATCTAATTATTACACACACGTGCAAAGAAGTGAGAAGCGTTTTGTAAATGTAGTGGTCAGAGAAGGAGAGTAATTGAAATGTTAATTCTAATCATATGCTGTGCTCATGCATTGATTTTTTAATTCATGTTATTCATTAATTAGTTAATGCCTATAAAGCTCACTGAAGATAGTAAATGCTAGAAATTACTATGGACTATTGTTACTATCATTATCCACTAAGTTTAATTAGATCTTGTACATTTTAAGTGGATTATTGAGATGTAAACTTGGTGAAGATGATTTCATACCACAGGCTGTCCTCAGAATCCTGGCGAAGTGAGCAGCTGCAGTGCCCATCCATACAAATCAGGATACTGCCTTGTTTATGCAGATTGATACAGAAATCTTCCTAGGTTTGTCCTGCATGAGCATTGCATCTGATGGCTTCCCTCTCCCCCAAAATGCTCCTTGTTTAGGGCCAGGCTGGCACATGTTCAGCCTGGCCTAGTGATGATATTGCTACAGAGGGATGCGTCACGGGGCTGAGCTGTGATTTATGCCCGGGAAGATGAGAAACAAGAAGATTATAGCACAAAGATGAGAGGATTTTCAGTTTCCCTGTGGGGCCAGCACATTTCTGTCACCCTTTGAAGAAGGGGAGTTGTCTTTAAAGCAATGGTATCTTTAACAGGATCTGGTTGTAGTTTATTCTCTTTTCTTTCTATGTCTGTAATCATGATGAAACTCTCTGACTTTGTCCTTCGTTCTTGTCTGAGCTTTGGAAGGTTGTATGGAAAATAACTGTTTCTATTCAGCCTTATTTATTTATTTATTTGTAAATAGCTGCTTTTGAGGGAAGCATCAACATCTGATCCTCTTGGAAGAAAACTTCTGGGAAGTTTTCCTTTCAGTTTGGTCCAAACTGCTTCCCCCCACCCCTGTGATAGATCAGGGATATTCTGGGTTTGTGTAAAGTTGAAGATGTCTCGTTCCAGAACCTGCTATTTCCAAAAGTAATTTCTCAGCTGCACATCTTCCCGTGGCTGTTTGCAACAGGGCTCTGTGTTCTGCATTTTTTCCAAATGTTTTGATTTTAATGCTTGTAAGAACCACTGTTAAAAAATCTGCCACCAAAATAAAAAAAGCATTTTAATGGAAAAAAGAATACAAACACATTTGCTCTTTTTTAAAAGACATTTATCAAAGTTCAATCAGCTGGGATTTTCTGACACATGGCTGACTTGCAAAATTCTCTTTAACATCTTTGCATTTTTGGCAACGTAAGGAAGTACCACTTGGATTGCTGCAACTGTATGAGGATTTTAGTTGACAAGAGAAAAAAGTAGGCAATGTGATTTTTTTCCCCTAATTATTTGTGTTAGCTATTTCCCTCTTCTAATTTTGTTTCTGTCATTTTCTTTGTCTAAATGTCATTCTGCTTTTAAAAAGAGATGAAGACCGAGGCTGGTAAGTAATTGAGCAGCTTATGAGTCCAGGACTCCTTGCAAATAATGGAAAGCCATGTTTTGGAGCCAGTGAGCTTTGGGACAAATTCTAAAATATCTAGTTGGTCTCTGCCTCCATAGCACTGAATTCCTGTTAAAAATGGGTGAAGTTTGTTTCCTTTTGTAATCGTAACTTTCTGTTAGTCAGTTCTGGGGTCATAGGTAGTGGCATCATATCCCCAGTCCTTCAGGACTGAACCCAATTGTTCCTATCCACAGATATTACAAAGTTACAATCTGTTCTTTAGCCTTGAAGAACATTGGCTGAGTCAGCCTAGGGAATCTCACTTCTGGCTTAGATCCTCCTTTGTTTCACATGATGCTGAAGCTGCAAGAGTTTGCTATGCAAAGATCTTTGTGCACATTGTTTAACTAATGTTACAAACAGAGAAAATGCTCATCCCCTGAAGACTGGGGGTTGGGGTTTTTGGCATCTAATATTTCCTTGTTGGAAACAATTGTTTCAACTGCAGCCTATCAGTTTACTTTCAGAACTACTTGCCCTTGGCATTTTTCATACCTCAGCTGTGACAAAATGTACAGCAATGAGATTCTCTTTCCTCTCCCTGTGTATTCCAAACATTATGGTGTGTGTCATCCCAAATTGCTGGGAAGTGACTGAGGTCAGCAGGATTTTGCTGGCCATTTTCAAGGAATGGTTTGTACTTAGATTAAATCTTACTTCTTGGAATTGCTAAGTTGCCCTCTCTCTGTTTTAGCTCTGTTTCATTCAGTTTAGAATGTCCATGTCTGGTGTGTCATGCCTTTGGCTGTGCAAACCATACACAGGGATTTTCTCTACCGATGAATTCCTGCTCCGCTTAAAAACTCAAACAAGCCAAAACACCCCTCACTCCAATGCCCAGTTTCCTGAGTTCATGCATCTCCCCTGGAATTGATTGAGTAATAATAGCTCAAAAGAGGATGCTTAGAATAGAAATCCTGATTTGGGTGTTCCTTTTTGTTTTGCTGTTCCTGTTCATAAGCAAATAGACCAAAATCTCCAATAATGTGCATATCATTGCAGCACGGTGTTGTAATGATACAGCATATAGCGTTGAGTTAGCACTAGATAGAGTAGTTCACTTACCTAATATATTGAACACAGCCTAATTAAATATTTAATGGATTTTTCCCGCTGAGAGGAATCAGCAGAATAACTAACAAGTGTCTTCCTGGAGATGAAAGTTGCAGAGGAAGGTGATCTGTGGGGATTGTTGTTCATTCAATAACCTCATGAGCTGCCTTTTCAATTACTGTGTACCTTCCTTCCGAGAGGGGCACTGCATACATTGATATGTAGATGCATCTTTCAGTGGCCCAAAACCAGTGAAGAACTTCAAAGTCTAACTACATGACATGATGGTAAATGTTCAGTTGATTACTGTTTGCTG
This sequence comes from Promerops cafer, assembly GCA_013398275.1. Taxonomy (NCBI): domain Eukaryota; kingdom Metazoa; phylum Chordata; class Aves; order Passeriformes; family Nectariniidae; genus Promerops; species Promerops cafer. The sequence goes on along the minus strand of VZSE01002037.1, from coordinate 493,524 downwards.
AACTGACAATAAAGCTGTGGTTTGTTCCTTCCTTAGTTTAATGTGAGTGCAGCTTTGCAGTGAGAAATGCCCACATATTAAATGGGACACTCAGATTTAACTAATTCTGCCTCATTCCTTTGCAGGAACCAGAGGTCTAAGGGTGTATCTTGTAAATTCTAGGGGCACTGTCTTTTTATGGACTATATTGAGGACAGTCCTCTCCTTCCTTGGTTCTATAGCCCCAGTTCCAAGGGATCCCACTCCATGGCTGGGGGTCTCGGATGCTATCGCAGTGCAAATAAATGAGTGAGGCTCAGCGTGGATAATACACTGCAGTCTTTATTCTCTCCTGAATGGCATTGTCAGAGCTGATACTTAATTAATTTCTGGAGCCATTGGTGTCTGCACAGGGCTGGAGCAAGTGAACAGTTTATCTATTAGCAGTCAGCTTCCTTCTACAGAACTGTAGTTTCCAACTGATGTGAAGGCAATGACTTTATATCCAGCTGGGCTTTAATTCCAGCTAAAACTTAGAACTCCACCAGGCATTGTGATAGTTTTACTGCCATACCATTAACTCTCCTTTTTTGGGCAACTTTTCTTGTTTTTCTCATCAAAACTAATCTGTAGATGGCAATTAAAAAAAAAAAAATGGCAAAAGCTGTCTGCTGTCCTGGTCAGACTCTGTGTTCACTGAGCCCTCTCACTGACATTGTGAATGAGCCCAAAGGGCTCTGAGCACCGGCTCCTTCACCCGTGTTACTGCCAAGTTCCACCAGAGCCCTGTGAGGAATTGCCAGTGAGTTGGAGACCCAGGGTTTGCTCAGGTGTGGGATATAAACCCTAAGAAATATTGCAGTCATTTTTAAACTGCTGGAGCAGCACAGGGAATGCACTCAATAGGAAGTGCCATGTTCCATTAGATAAGCTTTGAATGCTTCACTTCATAGGAGCCCAAACATTGGAGGGTTTTGTTGTCGCTGTTGGGTTTTCTTCTGCTCTTTTCCTTTTGTTTGTTTGTTTTTTAATCAAAAAGCAATGAGGAAAAAAAGCCCAGTTTTAAAGAATAGGGATAAGGAAATGGAAATTATCAGAGCTGCAACTGGTATAAAGGAAATGAATGTTATCACAGCCACATCTGCTGGAGAGGTTGTGTTACTCCTGCTGCTTTTTATTATCTAAAAGTTAAAGGGCTTTTGTCTTGGAATCCTTTCTTGCAGCAGGAGCTGTGCAGAGCTAAGCACCCCTCAGATGAAGCCTGGGTTAGGGCTGGCAGGGCAGCATTGCAGGTTAACTTGTCAGCAAATGAGCTGTTCCTGAGCTGCTGTCCTGGCTCTGGAGCCCAAACAATGAGGGACATTGTGGGAAGCAGCACTCTAGATGCTGTGGCCTGGCCACTGGCTTTGGGAAGTGCTGAGATGAACTTGCAGTGAGGACATGAGACTGATGTGGACTGATGTGCAAATGTCTCCTGTGGGTGTTCCTTAGTTTTGGGCTTTGCTTTCATTACTTGGTTTCCAATTTTGTACTCGAGGGCCCATGCTTGGCTGGATGAATGGTTTTGTTTGTGTTTTTAAACCAGTATTTAAAAACTAGTATTTAAAGTGACTCCAGGGAAATCTTCAAAAGAATCTAATTTTGCTTCTCTGTAAATAGGTAATTCTAGTAAAGATATGAAAACCTTAGGATGGGAAGTTTGGATAATTTGGAAGTCCCTGGAATTGTTTCCCACTGAGCTGCACTGTGGAAGTTGTCAGTGAAGCAGCAAGAGACAGGGAGAAACTGGCTTCTGCAACAGACCACTGATGTCTCTGTGACAAGGTAAGTGGTGAATAAATAACCAATGGTTTCACAACAGAGCCCACCATACTGCAGGCAAAACCTGAAATTTTGGGAGATCAGTTGTAAATTACAAAATCCTGCCCTACCAAGGAAGGAGCTCACGCAACCATGAGTCAGCCAGAGTGAGTGGATGGGTGACTGATTTAAACGTTTTTTGCTAATTTAAGATGATTCTAAGTGAAAGACAGTGTTACAAACCATTGGAGGTCTGTCCTGTTGTAGATTAGTTTTACTTAAGGCACACATATCTTTATAAAAAATGCAGTGAGTAATCACTTTTTGTAAAAAGGTTTTATTAACAAGTATCAATAATGCCTTAATCTCATTCCAATGCTTGTGCTTACTAAGTATGTTATAAATGCTTAAAGCTCTATTGATGTCTTAGAGGAGGACAAAAGGTCTCCATCTTCATGTCTGTAGATACTGTGCCAGTATTTGCCATTCTTCCAGGGCTGGGGAAGCAAAGGATGATGCTGTAGGACATGCACCTTGTCTCAGACCCCACCATATGGGCATGTACTTTATTTCCATCAACAATAGTGGAAAGAAGCATCTGGCCCCTTATTAACTCACTAATCAAGTATGAACAGAAAGCAAAGTCCAGTGTTACCCAAATGATGAATGGGAGCACAATTAAAACAACCCCACAGATTCTCTGGTTATGTGTCTGTGTTGGGTCCCAGCCAGAACAAACTGTCAGCTCTGCAGAAAAGTTGCCAAGCCCTCCACAATAAAATCAACCCCATAAAAAATGTTATAATTAATGATTTCCCTCTAACATCTATGGATGCCTTTAAGTTATTGTCTCAGGAATGTTTTCTGCTGAGTTGGAAAGGTGCCTGTTTCCATATTGGATGTTGTCTCTAAGGGTCAGCCATCAGCCCACTTGTTTAACCTTGGGTAGTTATAAAGCATGTTCAATTACATGAACCTCACTGAGATTAACAGGTGGGTTCAGGAGCATGGGCCAACACCTGCAGAAGCAATTTCACTGTCAGTTTGAGTGGCAGTATCTTTTCCTGGCTTAGGAAAAGGTCTTTTCTTTACTCACTTCCTGTGAGTAATCCATGACTTGGGGATCCTGGGTTTGTCCTGGAGGCAGGACACACAAGTCTGCAATTGAAATAAAAGGCAAAGTGCCTACATGAGACCTTCCAGGAGTTTTCATTCTGTTACAGATTCCAAGTCAAAGCTGCAAGTCTGGCTGAGCCACAGGCGCTGCCTAAGCTTAAGCAGGGCATGCTCATTGCTCTCCACTCCTCTCCTCTGGGATACCTTTGGTGGCTGTCCTGAGTCAGGGTGTGTTTAGTCTGCTCCAAATGCAGGCTTCTGTCAGCAGGGATGGACTTGCTCCATCTCCATCCCTGGCCTTGTGTGTTCCTTCCACCTCCCTTGCATCCCATACAGCTTCTGTGTGCCAGATCAGTGCAGTCATCCATGGGAAAAGCAGTTATTATTCATAAGTGGTAGATTTTAACATTATTTTTAATTGACTCACATAGCTGATCCAGCTTACCACACACTTGCATAGTTGCTGGACTATAAGGAAGGTGTAGGTGGCAGCAGGAAGAAGTTGCAGAAAACTTTGCTTTGTGAGAATTTCTGAATTTTGAAATATGAAGGCAAACTTCTCAACAATTTCAAGTAGAAAAATCTTGTTATGTAGTTAGTTTTCTTACAGAATAAATAGAAACTACTTACCAGAAGTAATTAAGAAAAGGGGTTTAAGTTGCAACTTCTGAAATTTTAAAAAGCTCAATGGCTAATTCAAGCTGAGCTTCCCCCCTCTCTTCAGACTATTAATTTGAAAACATTTTTTTTCGAGATTTCTTTTACATTTTCTCCTAGTTGGAAAACATGAACTTCTTTCTCTCTCAAAAGTATTTCTGGGATGAGAAAAGTGCATGTTGCCTGGTTTGGTTTGCTTAAAGTTGGCCATTTACTTTCACCTGGGGTCAAGTCAGGAGCAAAGGATGAGGATTCCACCTTTAGATGCTTTGAATACAAACGTGTCTGTACTGAAGGATTTTGTTTGTGCCCAGCTTTAGCTGGATGGCATTTTCCATAATATTCTTTGTGCAAGGGAAGTGGGCATGCAGTGAAGAAGGAAATACTGTGTGGATGGCCTGGTGTCAGACTATTAACATTCATATGTACAACACCCTGTGAACACTGCTGGAGACTTCATTAGGAAAAGTTATCTATATAGTATTGTAAAATGTGTTATCTAATTTATGCTGGTACAGTCACTGCAGGAGTGGCAGTCAGGGCTGGAAAGTGAATCCTGTGATGGTGAAAGAGCTGGAGGAAGAGTGAATGGATCCTGTGGCCAGTAAGTGCTGGCACAGCTGGCATTGACAACAGGGATCTGGTTTTTGTGACCATGGGACCCTCTTTGAGTGTCAAGGACTGTTAGGAAGAGGTGGGATCCACCCAGCCAAATGAGGCAAAAGCGTTTTGCTGATGTGCTGGCAGAGCTGCTGAGGAGATCTTTAACCTAGGGATGGACAGAGAGAGCTGATGACAATGACACAAATGAGGGAATAATGGACCAGACTGGTAGGCAAGAGATGCATGGCTGGGGTGCTGCCATGGTGGAGAGAGGCTCTGTAGGGATAGGATGGGAAGGCAAGGAAGGGGAACTCTCTCCTTGGTTAGGGATGGGAAGGTGTGGAGCTCTGCCCAGGGACAGGGGACAGGGGACAAGCCAGCAGAGAATGAACAGGCTGCACTGGAGAGCAGCTGATGTTGGGGATGCTGTGTTGGGTGTCAGCTACAGACACATGACTGATGGGAAGAACATCTAGAAGCAACTGTAACTAAAATTACTTGAACTTTTAATTTTTAAAGCTCTCTCCACTTCCTTCCAATTTGGGAATGACATTTTTCAAGTCTGAACTCCTCTCAAAAGTATTTTTGGAAGGTCTGAACAAAACCAGTTTAGCCATCTTTTTGTAAAATGACTGCTAGGCAAGTACTCAGCTGTGACATATTTTTGGCAGAGAGCTGTTGAACAGCTTTAGGGCCTCATTGGAAATGTCCAAGAGTTTTTAAAATCATCAGAAATTATTATTGGTTATAATAGTCCTTAGAGACTCCACCCAGCAGTCAGAGACTTAAAGCACTGGAGGGTCTGCAGGCAGCAATGAAAAGCAAGTCCTTGAGGATATGCCAGAGAGTTTTTCCAGCAACAGTTGCTTGGTATCTGCATATCCAGGGGTGAGGACACAGCAGTGAAAATGTTACCAAGCTGGCAAAGCGTGGTCAGCTACGGAGAGTTAATTGGCTGCAGATCCACACTGCTGAGGGCATTTGGCACCTGCTGTGAAGGAACTGGAAGGATGGACAGGGACTGCCATCCCCCTTGCCACTGGACAGAGGCTGCAGCAATCCCAGCACTGCAGTCTCCAAACTCATTTTCCCAGACTCTCCATTTCAGTCTGTGAATGAAATGGGGAGTACTATTCAGGGGAGTACTGCAAAAATGCAGCTTTAATGTGAAAATTAGAGTGTTTGTTTTGGGGCAGATGTGGTCCTCACCACTGATGGTAAATCCCAGGAATAGGGAAGTACTTGGCATTTGGGCACTGAGGTGGACTGTCTGAAAGGAAGGTTTTAAACTTGCCAGGAGATGGGAGTAATTATGTTGCACTTCTCACTCTGGTTTTGAACTTGTGACACAAGCGTGAGTGAATGTGAAATTAGACCCTCTCCTTATAGAAACTGTCCAGATTAGTTTCACTTGATACATTTTTTGCTGCCATTATAAGAGCTACATTTGTCCCAGACCTTTGAAGTTTAAACTACTTCCAATGTCCCTGCTCCATGAATTCCCCTATCTCACTGGTGCCTGTACAATAACACTGTGCCTCCTGAAGACACAAATGTGGAGGCACTTCGTATTTGTGGGGAACACGGTGTTCCCTGGAGCTGTTCATCTCAGATCTGTGCTTTCCATGGCTCCTTGTGATCAAAAGCTGTGAAATGCTGCTCCAGAGAAACATGGGTAATATTGAGGCAAGTGGACACTCTTCCCTGAAGCTTTTGGATTAAAAAGTTTTTGGACTTTTTTCAGTTAACTGTTTATTTCATGGATGGAATTTAATTTGCTTTTAAAAACCCAACATCATGTGACCTTTCAACTCATACACTGCTGAATTAGAAGAAGTAAAGTCTTTATTTATTGCTGCCAAGCTGTTCTTTTTCAGTTGCATTAAAATGAAATATATTTGGGCATAAAAGATGACAGCTCCTTTTCATGGCCTCTTACTGTGTTTTTGCTATGGCTGGTCAGATGCTTTTATCTCAAACTTTGTCCTTTGCAGTGGAATAAAAAACTCAGAGGATTTAAGAGAGTGATAGAGTTTGCACAGAAAATAAAATTTTCACACAATACTTGGTGCTACTCAGAAAATGGGATTTTGTGCTGGCAAAGCTCTGTGCTTGGTTGGAGCTCGTTGACAGTGGTGGGCTTTGGGGTTCCTGCTGCAGCTGAGCCAACATGCCACCCTCCTGTGGCACAGGTATCCCTTGGAATAGGGGCAGAGGATCCTGAGCAGCAGGCTGGACCTGTGGGAGCAGCTCAAGTGGGATTCCCATGCCAGGACCCATCCTGGGTGGAACCAGAGTGTCTGGCATGTGCCTGGGAGGCTGGAGATACATGGAAAATGGATCAGCTGAAAGAACATCTCTTCATGACAGTTGGGAAGGGAAAACATGGAGGACTTGTGTGGTGAAAGTCCAAGTGTAGCCCGCGGTGGATAGGAGCAGAACTTTTATTGTGGTCAAGTACAGCTGGCAGTTCAAGGAGAGGATTAGCAGTAAGAACAAAGGAACAGTGTTTGATTTAACCATTCTTGTAGTAACTTTTAAATTAGGACTAAGAGCAGAAAATAATCCTTGGTCTGGTCCTCTGGCATTGGCAGGAAAATGCCAAGGGAGCCAGCTGGGACAGCGATGTGGGACAGGTTCTGCAGCTGCCTGTGCAGAGCCAGCTACAACCTTGTGATCTGCCAGTGCTGGCATTAACTACTTCAATTTTCCCCTCAAGAACCAGAAATCTTCTTTAATCCTATATAATTCTAAAATTGCAGAACGGGAGGTAGGAAGGACCCATTAAGTGAGGCAGCCTCCTCTGCCTGCAGGGGGATTGTTCAGGGGGAACTTTGTGTTTGAAAAACAGGGATTCAACCGATTACTCACCTAATAGTTTCAGTTCAACCACCTCTGCCTCTGAGATCTGCCGTCTCATCTTTCTTTGTAAGCAGCATGAATGGATTATCAAGTTTCATTCTCAAATCATCTGCAAGGCAGATTTATGCAGTCTTTGTATCTCTAAGCGAATTGGGGAATGCGATTCTCTTGGTACACTGCGGCTGAATATTCTTAGGGAAGGTGTATAAGCAGCCCAAGCCTAATTCCTCTGAGGGGTTTAGCTCATGGCATGCGACTTTCAGCTGGACTAAGGAGCTGCACTCCGGTTCGGTGCGAGCCTGTCCGTGCCTGCGAGCTGCGCTGAGCCGAGGCGCTGCTGCCCGGCGGTGATGTAATGTGACCTCCCGCCAGCCGCCCCACTGGAGGCATCGCATTGATGCGCGGGCGGCTGCGTTTGTGCCTCCATTCCGCGGGGCGCGGCGGTCACCGGCCTGGCCGCGGGGCTCGGAGGGCCGGGATGCTGCCGCAGGTGCGTGTCCGTCCCTCGGGTGTGTCCGTCCCGCCCGCCGCCCCTGGATGGCCCCGGCCGCGCCGGCGGGCACTGGCCGGCAGGGGGCGCCCNNNGCCCGGCCCGGCCCGGCCCGACCGCTCTGCCCTCCGCCATGGTGCGCGGCATCGGCACTTCGCATCCTCCCCTGCATCCCGCAGCCCGGGGGCGGCGGGTACCGTGAGAGCCACAGCGCATCCCTGGCGCTGCGGCGGGGACCGGGCGCACGCAGCTGGCGCTGACCTGTTGCAAGAGCCGGGCTTGTCTTGGGGATCTTTTGTCTAGGTCTTTTTTCTGGTTTTTGTTTTTTCCCTTCTCGACGGGGGAAGTTTGCTCCCCAGCCTGTGGCCCGGCTTCCTCCACACCCTTTCCTCCTCGTTTTCCTCCTTTTTTCCAGGATCCGCTGCCTGGGGCCAGAAGAGGTCTCCCTCGTTACCCCCGGCCCAGCGCTGGAGCTGGGGGCACCCCGCGGGCTCCGGGCTCGCCCGTTCCCCCGGCGGCGGCGGTGGGGCGGCCCCGGGAGCGCGGGGAGGTTCCGCGAGTGCCCCGGGCTACCGGGCTGCCACCATGTCCAAAGTGGCGGCGGAAAGTTGCGGGGCAGCGCCGGCCGAGGACTTGTCCAAGGTGTCGGACGAGGAGCTGCTCAAGTGGAGCAAGGAGGAGCTGATCCGCAGCCTCCGCCGTGCCGAGGCCGAGAAGATGAGCGCGATGCTGGACCACAGCAACCTCATCCGCGAGGTGAACCGCCGCCTCCAGCTCCACCTCGGCGAGATCCGCGGCTTGAAGGTAGCGGGGTGGGCAGGGTGGGACCCCTGAAGTTTGTGCGGTGTCTCCCGCCGGGAGCAATCTCGTCAGGTGGATGGTCTGGGAGGAGCCGCTCCCGAGAACCACATGAAAAGTGGATGAGAACTGGGGTGAATAGCATTTGATTCCACTTAATAATCAAGTGCCCGGCTAAGAAATGACCAGCTATTCAGCAGGCTGTGGGGCACAGCTGGTTTATGCTCTGCCTCGATGTTCTTTTGGGTTGATAAAAACGCTGAAGTCTTGTCAGCTTTGTGTTGGACTTCCTTGGTTGTGAGTGAGGTTAAATGGTCCTGCCTGAAGTGCACGAGAAATAAGGCTTTCTGTAGCTCACACTGTTTTCTGTCACTGTTTTCAGACGACTTAGTCTGTCAGGCAGGCTGGTAGGCTGCTGGAGAGAGCTGGTCATTTCCAGGATGCAGTGCAGCATGTGGCAGGTGATGGCAAACCCTTGGGCTCAGGTTTGGCATCATCAGAACCAATCCCTAATTTATTGTCCGAAAAGACATCAGATATCGCATCTCTGATCAAACCATTCTTAGTTGTGTTCTTGTGCAGGCTGTAGTCAGAGGCAGATCAAGTCTGTAATGGCTTATCCCTTCTTAATTTCACTCCCTTGGTGGATGAGAAGCTTAGTCCCTAATGCTTTCATCCCAGTTCAGAGGACTGGGAAGAAAGTGTGACTATTTACAGAGCGTTACCTTGCTTGTGGATTACAGACCTAGAAAGTTACCTTAGCATAGGCAGGACTACAGAACATTTTTTGGCTTATTGCTTTAAGAATTTTCAGGAAATTCCTTCAGTGTGGTGAGGCTGGAGGGAAAGAGAGAAGAGACAGAGATGCAGTGTGGGCTTTTGGATTATTACAGGAAAATGCATTGGAAGAGGGTTCTTCACTTGTAGAATGACTTTAAATGACAGATTTACTGGGAAAGTGTCTTTCATAATAGTGTGGCATAAAATAAATAGCTCGTGGGGGAAGACAGTTCCTGCCTCCCAAGTTTTTGTGCTCTGCAAAGTATGAGTATATGTGTCCCTTTGGTGGTGTCTGAGGGTAAAAAAGACCCACCCTTGGTAGTATTGCATAAAACTGAAGCTTATATTTTAAATGTAAGTTCAGTTACAACAAGAGTATCTTTCTCCCAGTTACGTGCAAAAGTATCTGGATTTCTGCATCTTCCAGATAACTGACCAAGCACACTTAAGATGGGTAGCAAGGATTCACAAATTCCTCTTTCAATTCCAAACTCCTTAAGTCTTGTTTGACTTCTACCTTTTGTTCAGATGCCTCAGCTGGAACTTTCAAAAAGAATCTGGGAGAAGGAGGTTTTTTGAGCCCTGTGTTGGTGTCTGGAAATCTCCCTCCTTTGTCCTATGTGAAATAACTGCTTCATGAGTAAGAATGACCAGCTGGATGAATGTCTCCTGCTTCCTGCCTGAGGAATTGTGGACTTCCACAACTTTTTTTATTCCACTGTTGGATCATTTCAAACATCTCTCACTAGCAGAGGTTTATAAGGACACCTTAAAGCCTTGTTGAGATTTTTTTCCATTGTCAAGTACAGGTTGAAATTGTTAAAATTCCAAGTTATTTTGAGGCAAAAATCAGACAAACACAGGCATTCATGCACCTAAATCCGATGGAGTTACAAAAGCTTCCTTTGCTTAGGAAACTGCTGAAATGGTGTTTCCATAAGACTGAATTTTTAACAACTGTGGCTAATCTCTAGTTGTAATGTCATACATAAGGAATATGTAGATGATGGGAGAAAGATAAATATGGTCACAAGTCCAAACTAGAAGGATAAAATACTGAAAATGTTTTAATTCTGCTGTAGTAATACCCTGAACTTTTTTACTTCAGAGCATTTGCTTCAGACTGTTCCTCACTTAGGGAAGGCCATAGAATCATGTACTTTATTTTGTTAGGGGTGAAAAATCTATTTAAGCAGATTATTTCATTTCAGAGTGGTTGAAGTAATCCTGGTCAAGTGAGGACTGACAAGGCTTTTTAATGCCAATCAGAAACAAAATCCAGCAAACCTCTGTCTTTAAAAAAATCTCTAAAATGGTCATCTTTATACATGACTATGCTTTAGGGAATAGGGAGTATAAATGTTAATAATTAATTATTTAAGAGATTACAATTTCTGATGTACCTTGCACTTTTATTTAGCAATAACTCGCAGGTGAATATTTCTCAGGGGAGCAAGATCATCATGAGAGCACTTCAAATCTTTGCCCAATTTGGGAGCTAAATTACTCTGATATTTAGCATGAAAATTAACTAAACACCTGAAACTTTTCTGCTGTATCAAAAATTAGAATTTAGCTCCAAGCTAAGGGCAGTTTTTGCTGGACAGCAGCTTTGTTTGCTCAAAGCATGGTGGTGTTACAACGTGCCAGATCTACACATGGAATTATTTATGCCTCACTGGAGTGCTTAAATATGAGTTTTCAGCAGCGCTGTCCACTGGCCTGTGTAACAGTTTAACATGAATTCCTTTAGACACTCCTCTGTCATGATAATCTTTCTTTTAAAGGACATCAACCAGAAGCTGCAGGAAGATAACCAGGAACTGAGGGACCTTTGCTGCTTCCTGGATGACGACCGGCAGAAGGGCAAGCGGGTGTCCCGCGAGTGGCAGAGACTGGGCAGGTACAGCGCCAGTGTCATGCACAAGGAGGTGGCCTTATACCTGCAGAAGCTGAAGGAGCTGGAAGTGAGGCAAGAGGAAGTGGTTAAGGAGAACCTGGAGCTGAAGGAGTTGTGTGTGTTGCTGGATGAGGAGAAGAGTGGAGGAGCAGGCAGCCGGAGCTCCATCGACAGCCAGATCAGCCTGTGCCAGCTGACTGCCACCAGCGCGTACATCAGAGATGTTGGGGATGGCAGCAGCACTTCCAGCACGGGCAGCACAGACAGCCCAGACCATCACAAGCACCACCCAAGCACCAGTCCAGAACACCTGCAAAAACCTCGGGGAGAAGGAAGCCCTGAGCATCAGAAACACAGGAGTATCAGCCCAGAGCACCTGCAGAAGCCCAGGAGTTCTGGCAGTCCTGATCATCACCTGAAAGGGCCGAGCCCTGAGCATCACAAAACCATTGTCAAAGTACCTGAACAACAAAAGCACAGCAGCAGCAGTCCAGAAACTATCCCAAAGCACGTTTTGAGTAGTAGCCCTGAACACTTTCAAAAGCAGAGGCCTGGTGGTAGCCCTGAGCATCAAAAGCACAGTGGTGGCAGCCCAGATCACCTTCAAAAGCACACGCCCAGTGGAAGTACAGAGCACCTGCACAAGGTGAGGGGTACGAGCCCGGAACATCTCAAACAACACTATGGAGGGAGCCCAGAGCACCTCAAACACCTCAGCGGAGGCAGCAGAGAAGGTACCCTCAGGAGACAAGTGACAGATGAGCTGTCCCCTCACCACAGGAGTTTGTACAACGGAATGAATGGTGGGTCAATACTTGGAGCAAAAGCTCACTTTGAAAATTGCTAAGGTAGTTTCGGTGTTATTCCAGCTATTTCTGCAGCAGGAATGATGTTGGATGTGAAATGAAAGGCAGTGAGTCTGGTGTCATCCATTATTCCTTTAGCAGATAATTTAATTGGAGTACACGTTTGTCCATCCAGCAGGTGTGGGGTAGATAGAAGAAGTAGAGGAAAAGTGCATTTTGAGTGTTGGTGTAGGGTATCAAGAAGCTCTCAGCCGTGACCCTGCTCTGTGGTTGGTAGATGTAAACTGTTTGTCCCTAGGTGGATTTGTGTTTGCATAAGAGAGGAATTGCATTATGTTTCTTGTCCTGCCTATATCTGAGTCAGCAGAGTGGAGGTGAGTGTCTCCAATTTCATTTCCACCTTCCTAATCTGCCTTGTCTGTAGCTTTAAAGATTTTAAAATTTCCTGTTTATTGATTGAAGTTGTCTTCTATCCTTTTCCATAAACTTTGGAAAAGACCCCAGATGAAGAGTAGGCTCAATAGAAATGAATCTGATAGCTACTAAAGCTTTTCGAAGCCTTGCGTTTGCATATTTTTAATCATAACAAATTAAAAATTTAGGAAGATCAAGAAGGGGTTTCTTTGCTGTTGTTATTGCTGCCTTTTAGAAAGGTTTCCAATAAACATGCTGAGTTTTTAAGAGCTGTGCATCCTGACTGATGGAAATAAATCATTTGTCTTAGGAGAGTCACAATCTAAGTATTTTGTTATTTTGAAAGCTACAAAGTTCAGACATCCTACTCTGCTGTAGAAATAACTCATTTTAGACTTAGCAGAATTCCTATAGCCTGCTGCCTTTTATTTCTTCCATGTACTTTGGGATGTTGTCATGAAGGCAGTTAGTGTCCTAGTTGACAACCCTTTTCTCAGACCTTTACACTTAGGTTTGAAGTTAAGCTCTGCAGAAAGTGATGATTTTGCCTTAGCAAATTGTCTTGGAGTTCATGTGTTTCCATTTCATAAGCAGCTGTGAGAAGCTGTGTTGGCATCAGTGGAAGTGACCATTTGTTGGATCTGCTTGTGAGATGGGTGCTGTCCTCAACCTTTGTCACACTGGTCCAGTTATCTGTTGGGATTAACTTGCACAATGCCTTCAGTTAACCCCTCTCTGCAGGGGCAAATCCACGTTGTTTTCAGTGAAATGTGTATTTTTGACAGGGCTGACCAATCCCAACATGGTAAGTGTAAAGACTCCTCTTTTTAAAGACTTTAAAATGATTAATAAGGTGAGTGTGTGACCAGGACGTGAAGATGTGTAATGCAGAAGTTATTAAAGTTGGTCTTACACAACTTCTATTAAATGCTGTATTTTTCTCCATTCAGTTCTTTGTGTTTACTATTGACTTTCTGTAAGTAGCATGAAGTATGGAACCAGACTTCCTAAAAATGACTTGTTTCTTGCACCCATGATGTTCATCAGTCCACCACAGTTTATGTAGGAAGGTGATCCAAGGTTTTAAGTATGTATTTTTAAAACTCACAGGGGAAGATATGGCTTTTCTGCTGCCAGCACTGTAGGCTGTTTGGGTTTTTTCCCCTAAGTAGTAGTGGTTAGAACCATATTCCTAACAGTGCAGTGAAAGCAGTTGTTACTTTATTCCTGAGTTGACTGGCATTCTTTGTGCAGCATATTTCAGCTGTCAAAAGATTGGACTCAGGCCACAAGGTCCTGGAGAGGGCAGCTGGTGCTTTGGGAGGCTCTTTATTGACTTTAACCAGAGCTTTGCCTGCCCTGTGCTTTATATAATCACTTTTACAGAGGAAGTCCTCTTTGGTTTGACAACTTTTCTCACCAGAAAGTTGTCAAACCTCTCTTCTTTCACGTTTATGTAATTTGATGCAAGCTTGAGGTTTAATTCTGACATCTGTCTGACCTTGATCAAACTTGGTAAGACTCTTGACAGCTTTGCTGTGAAGAAAAGACTTTAAACTTCAGGGAACTACTTCGTCTTCACAGCAAGGCTGAATCCTTCTGGGTATTCTGTGTTTTGATTTTGTCAGCTACTGTGAAGTTGTGGGGAACAGTTAATATGGAAGTGGTAGAAGTGCTGGTCGTTATAATTTGTCATTTTTGTGAAAATAATGTGTAAATACTAATTTGGGATGTTCTGTGTGGGCCTGACCCTGCCAGCTGAGTGTAGGCAATAAAAATCCTGATTTTGTTGTAAGGAATGCTGAATTTGTGACAATGGGAGCTAGGAAATGGCCTGGAAACCTGGCCCTAAACTCTGATGAGCAATACAAAAGGACAATATTTTGACTGTGATCCCAGGGTCATGCAGTAAGTATATTATATCACATTGGTGGAATCCAGTTTGTTTTCAAATTTGGAGCATCTCTAGCTGGCAGATGTTTGCACATCTGTGTAATGAGTTTACAGGGCACTTCTAAACTTTTTGTAGTTCTTGTGGACTGTCATGTGAGCAGCAGGAGTGAAGTGCTGGTGACCCTAAATGATGAATGGCAGAGACAAACATGCCTTGGTATTTAAAGGGGTCAAATAAAATATTTTAACTGCTAGTCAGAATTTACCAGAGTCAGTACAAGCCTGTCCCATCTTCCTTGGTCTGAACTGGGCTCTGAATCATGTCTGAGAGGAGAAGTTATTCCTCTGCATGTCAAAGCTCATTCCAAAAGTGCTGTACTCTCTACCTGGAACTGGTGTTCCTAATTGGAAGCATGTTTGGGAACAGCCCAGCTGTTCCTGGAGAAATGGGAGCTTCTGGCAGCTCCCATTTACCTGGATTTGTGATCCTGTCAGCACCTGGTGACCACAGGGAAGCAGTGGGTTCCACAGGGTGCTGTTGCACCTCCCGGACCTGGGGCTGTAGGTAAAGACATGTGGGATGGATCAGAGAGTTTGCAGGCTCCTGACAGACTGGAGCTGCAGTCAGAGCAGTTGCAGTATAATATTACAATGCCATCAGAAATGTGACGTGCAGCTGGAGCTGCTTTGCAGGATGTGTTTATGCATTAATCATTGGCCTTCATGCATGTTTTAAGCTATGCGGGAAGTTACCTCAGCCTCTCGCTCACAGGCACAGCTGAAGGAATAAAGGATGAGGTGATAACATTTCCTTTCATAATTCTTCTCATCTTCTATGCTCAAAGGTTTGATCTTGGTATTTTTTCTTGTATGACATGTCAGCTTTCATTTATAAGATTTATAAGGCTTTAAAAAAACCCTCTACTTCATGGTTCTTCTATGTACTTTTCTGAAATGAGTGTCCTTAGCCTTTGGAGTGACAGAAAATGGGATGGGAGAGCTAAATTTGGCTTGGTGCCTGTTAATTGAAAACACATGTATTTAATTCTAGAGGTTTTAACCAAATAAAACATGATAAGAATCTTTTGCTGTAATCACACCTAAATGTTCTGGGTAATGAGAACAGAGGTATTTGGGATAGAAAAATTGCTGATATTAGATGAGAAAATACCAGCAGTAAAAACATTTTGAGAAGAGAGCATTAATGCACCCTAGAAGAATCTGTGACAGTCTAGCTCTGACACAGATATCTGGGGTGTAAGTGCCTCTATAAATTGATCTGCTTTCAGCATTTGCAGTCTAAGTGTTGGTTTTTTAATCTAAGTGATTTATTTTCAACATTCTATTTTAAGAAGTCCTTTGTTTTACTCTGAGCTTTGACTTCTGTGTGAAAGGAAGGTATCCAAAGGCTTTCATTTGTGCTTCTCACTTCCTGCTGAGGTTATTAATGAAGAGAAGTCAAACTGCTGACTAACACCTCCTGTACTGCTGGAGGTGTGAGGGCTCTTACAGAACAAATGCAGCATCACCTCTCCTTGAGCAAAGGTGTTTGTAGGCTAAACAGAGACTCAGCATAAATTTTGGACACTTTCTCTTATAATTGCACTTGTAAGAAGGAAAATTAAATTAGAAAACACTGCTCTGAGTAAAAAGGGGAAACTGCAGTGTGTCTCCAGAGGGGGAAAACTCACAACAATGTTACTGAGTTAACTGATACCCTCTCTGTGCAAACAGCTCCCCTTTGCTGGCCAAGAGTGGGATGATGTCATGTTTCCATGTATGTTTGCTTACACGTTATGTTTCTTAAAGTTGAAATGCAAGTAATCTGCCTGTAATTAATGGCACTGCACAGCACTCCGTGTGTGATTTGACCTGTCCTGGTGGCACCCACGACTGCACATCTGGGAGCCTGAGGCAGCATTTCTTACTTTTCAGAGTGTAACCAAAGGCTACAAGGATCAGTAGAATTTTTTCCTTGACAGTATGAAGTGATATCATGTTTATTTCAGGTATTTAATTTTGAAGTGTGGAGCTCTGATGCTTTGTCAATCAGAGTCTTTCAATTGAGCTCTGTAGGTTTGATGTCAAACTTGTAAATTGGTTCTAGCTGTTACACACTGTAAGAGAACTGGGCCATGAGATCTGAATATGGATGTGACTACAGCACGCTGCATTTATTACCCAACTTGGTTTTTTGTGGAGTGATTTATCATGTTGCAAATGTGTTTTGTAGTATCAAAACAATGAACCTACTAGAAACCCATGTTGTAGGACTTTTGGGAGAGGTTTATAATTCCATGTCCTTAACTTCCACTGACAAAACTCCTTTTGATTTCAATGTTTTACTCTGCGGTGGATCATCCTTCCAGCAAAACTCAGGGTGTGTTAATGGCAGAGTGATGCCTCTCCTTAGGGAGAGTGGCCTGGTTTCACACCGTTGTCTGGACGTTCAGCACTGATTGCTGCGCAGGCAGAGGCTGATCCAAGTGGCAGGCAGGCGCTGGGGGCAGGGTTTGCTGTTCGGTGCTGTGGCGCTGCTGGCTGCACTGGGATGTGCAGGGGGACTCAGCCCCTCCTGCTGCAAGACTGAGAACAACCCAGCACCTTCTGGGAAGTCACTGCTTCCAAGTTTTATGTCTTTTCCTTTCTGCCTGAGGCTGCATATCCCGCTACACGGGCGACTCTGTTTTGCAGAGAGGACTTAGTGCTAATGCAGCCGTTCTTTGATGGAAGCGAGAGGCAGAGCAGGGAATAGAGACATTACCTTTAACCCATCTCCAGTGTACCTCGTCTCTCTGGGAGCAAGGTCCCTGTTAGTCCGCGAGAGGGGTGTTAATGAGGTGGGAGGGAGTCGGTGCTGCCAGGGATTTGGGAGCTGGTCCCGCAGTTCCCACAGCAACGCCCCGTGCAGTGACTCCCTGCAGCCCCGTGAGCAGTGCCCGTCTCTCCCGAGCCTTTAACCGGGACGGAGAGGGGGAGCCGTGCTGGCTCCGTGCCTGGAGACGTGTGGCCATCTCTCGCGTTTGGAGTGTCGGCTGGAACTTCCCTGACACCTGACCCCGGAGCTCCAGGAGGGAAGGGCTGCTGACAATCACAGCGCCAGTACCGATCACAAACACCCTGCAAGCCAGCGCCTGCTCCCACCCCCTGACTCCACCTGGGATGGAGCTGACATAATGATCTTTTTTCTGTTTTCTTTATTTCATTGGGCATTTTTGAGAAACAATGTATTTTCTGAGTAGTGAGTGGGAGTTTGTTTTGGTGCATACAGGAAACAGTAGAGAAGCTTATTTCTTTTTCATGGTGATTGGGTCAAGGTGTGAGCCACTTGCCTTTACCTCAGAGAGCTTATCAGGAGTTTGCATGGTTGTTAGTGTTGTCTGCCTGAAATAAGCGGGCACATTTGTGTGTTATTTTATTTTTCTTAGTGCCAGAATGGCAAATCCTCACATTAAAGCCTTGTCTGAGTCCTTGTGTAGAGAGAGTACCTTTAACCTGAGCTCAGGACCTCGTATCAGTTCTTCACACAGCTTTTGGAGTTAGTGTTGTCACTTTAGAACAGTAAAATATGGGTTTAGAGATATCAGTGATTAAATTGTAAAATTCTCTGAACTATGGCACTTACAATGCAGTCAGTATATTACAATAATTTTTGGTGAGTGCTGCGTGTTTAAGACATTCAGCCTTGTAGTGTATATTGTGTTTGCCAGTCAGAATGTCCTGTCTCTTCTGTTCACCTATTAATGTTGTTTTGTTTTTTTTTTTTTATTTTTTAAATTTTATTATGAACTTTTACAATCGAGAGCTGTGCAGGCTGTGCAGGGGTTGGTGCTGAATGGATTAAGAGTTAGGGAAGAGTGTGGCAGGCAGTGTAGTGTGGGGTTCAGATTTTGTCTGACACACACACACAAAGTGCAGGGATGTTGACAGGAGTAAGGGACAGTGAGGCATTCCAAATTACAGGGTATTTAATGAAGAATAATAAAGCCTTGTGTACATAAGAAAATGACTCAGGCAATGAAAATTCATTGGCTTCTGAGCTAGTAAGTTATGTCTTAATTAGTAAACTGAAGCACAGCTTATCTTGGGTCACATCATATATTGTGATGTGCAGAGGTATATAGTTACTGAGGGAGCACTGAGAATTATCTTCAAGTCATGATCTTGATGTAAATCTTGTCTGCCTGTGCTTCTTCACTGGTTAAAGAGTGGTCTCTGTGAAGAGAATCAGCTAGGACTGAAACATAGCTTTGAATTTTGCTTAATGCAGAAAGCAGTACAATAATCTGTTTGAGAGGGAATGAGTTATACAAGTATAACATGGGTGAAGGGCATAAACTAAAGTTGTCTTTAGAAAAATAAGCAGTAATAATATTACTCTGTGCATATTTAGTGGGCTTGTAAATTTATTTTGTAAGTGCTTTTAATTCCACAAGGCACACAGAGGAGGGTCAGGATTGTGATCTGAGATGTGTCCATGAGCATTTGGTATGCAGCATGGAAGCGTGTGCAAATTTATTGATTGTGAATGGGAAAGCTGCTATCTTGAGCTAGGCTGTCTTAAAAGATGAGCAGTTCTGTGAAGGCTGTGAATAACAAATAGTCTTAGTTCTACTCCTCATTTCTGCTATAAAATTTCGGGCATATTTGCACTGTTTCTGTAACACTCCTGGGGACTGAAGAAGCCAGCAGCTCTGGACCTGTGTAGTTCAGCAAGAACGTGCTTCTTCTACCCTTTATTTTTTATTTGCATGATCCATGTGAACTTTACTGGTTTGTAAAAGTCCACATAATAAATTAAGTGGTTATTTGGACCAGTGAAAGAGCAGTGTTCAAGCACTGTCAAGAGTAAAAGATGTGTCATAGCTGAAAAAGCACAGTGAGCTGTGTGGTAACCAGCAATATGGAATGTCTCCTAAAGGTCTCCATTTTGGTACTTCCTCAAGGTTACATAAATTATTCCAGAGGCTTTATGCCTATAATATTAAGCATCTCTAATCTGATCAGTAGTGAGATAGCTCCTTCAAATGTTTGACCTCAAAACTCACTGGATTTCTCTCACTGCATCTCTTTAAGCTCCTGCGAGCTGTGAAAATTTGCCTTGATCAACTCTGGAGCCTGTACCTGTGACTTGGATTCAAAGAACAATATCAGTGCTTTCTACAAAGGGTACAAGGCTGATTCATCACTCCGTGATAAGCTCCCACTTAGGCCAAGTGCAGATAAGCCTGGAGAAAAGCATTGATTCCTGACCCACATCCCCTCTTGGCTCCTGAGTCTGTTTTTGGTTTACAGTGAACAAACTTTAATGATGTTCAAAATCCATCTTATGACTTTTGTGGTCTGCAAACATTGCTGAGGACATTAAGATGAGCCACTAAAAATAGTGTTGGATTATGAGAAACAAAAAGAACTCTCCACTGGAGGCAGATGAATATATCGAGCACAAACACCTGACTGCTGAGAGGCAGAACCTGCAAATTGACTCAGATCCTTCCAAGGATTTGAGCACTTCACTCCTTGTTGGCACCTGACTTGCACTGAAATGGGATGCCCAGACAGAACAAGATGCTTAAATATCCCTGCTCATGCAGTGCTCTGAATGAAGCCATTTGTCTGTCACTGACATTCATCTTGTTTGTTTGGGTACATTTTAGAAATTTATGTAACAGGAAGTTAAATTTTGAATTTTAGGTTTTTTCCAGTGTCACTAAGTCCAAAACCAAAACATGACAAGAAAGCATTCCAGCAATGATTTTTTCCTAACCAGCTCTCCACCCCCCGAGACCAAAGGCTCTTCAGTTAACTGAACAGCAGAAGATGCCAAATCTCTCTCCTCCAGGTACAGGTGCTAAGAACTCTTTTGTTCATTCCTGTTGTTGGAACTTGATGCCTGGCCTACACTCAAGTCCATACTGCTGAAGGCTACATTGTGACCACTTACAACCATAGCATGTGCAAATATTTTGCAGAAAAGATCCTGAGATTTTATTAAAACAAATCCTAATTTCAGTGTGAAGACATTGGGATTTATGTGTTGTAGCTTCTCCATGAGCATAATCAAATGGGAAGTTTTTTTCACTTTTGAGTGGACTGGAATGTTATATTCAGCCTGAATTCCTGGATTGGCCAACAGCATGGAAGTGACTGATCAGACTGTCTTGGAAGCATGGATCCCAGAGTTTTGTGCTGTCAAGTCACTCCATCATCCTGGATTTGTCATGAATGAGCTGGACAGTGTTGATGCCTTGTATCGATTGCAATATTGCAAGTACAGCCAGTTGTATCCATGGAATCCTGCAAAGGTGGCTGGGGAACTCCAGAAGGAGATGTAGCACAAAAGGACTTGCGTGACCCACTTTCTACAGCACTGCACATTCAAGTGTGTTTACTTAGCAGCTGCCACCTGAAGGGTGTCCTTCAGGCACTGGAGTCAGTGCAGGCACTGGGCAGCATATTCTATTCCACCTTTCCTGTTTCATGGTGGTTTTATTTTACTTATTTTTTTAACTAAGAAAACCCAACAGTTGATTCCAGTGTCACTTTGGAAAATGGATATTTGAAGGATTGGTGAAGAATGTTTGAATGAGAAACAATTTCTATTGGTATTGACAGCAAAATACTGTTGAATTTATCACTGAAAAGATCTGTAGTTTCAATGTAGCAAACCTTGGCTGTGTCTGCTTTGTGCTTGGTAGAGCTGCACTTTGCACATGTATTTTTAAGTCAGTTGATGTTAGATATTAATCCTGCACATCACTTAAACCTAATATAAGATTTTTGGATATTCCTTGTCCTTGTTGCAGGGGAAACAGGATCTTGACTGCAAAGATACAGACAGGTGATGCTTGTTCTCAAATTTAACACTTAAGTGCTTGTAATACCTCCCCAGTTTTGCTAGATTTTGATTTATTTGTTCGTGCAGTGCTGCTCGAAACACATTAAGAGGCACAGGAGGCAAAGAGGCTCTGGAAAATCTTGGGAAAGAATCTGTAGTGAAAGATAAAAGTTACTAGTAGGTTTTTACTCCCTAGAATGAGAAAAATCCAGATAGCGTTTGCATTTTATTAGGAAATGCTGTTCCCCAGGGAACCAGGAGCATTTTCATGCCAAACACTGAGGCTTGCTGGTCTGTGGCTTTGCTCATCAGGTGTCAGCAGAGTTGGCTGCTGCCTGAACCAGCTGCTTGATTTTCATCTCAGCTCATGGAACTACTGCTATGGGGCCCAAGTGCCAAATATGTGTCCCATCATGTCTGTGGAAACACAGTGGGAAGGGTTCTTTGGGAGAGTTTCTTCACTGCTCCAGAGCACAGTCTCAGTTCAGCCACACCCAGAGACATCTGTTGCAAACGTAGATTTCTCTATTTTAATGGTGTAAATCAGAAGTGTCTCTTTGCCCTACAGATTGCAGGTACAGTTCTGTTCCTGAGCACCATCCCTTCAGCAATCTAAATTCAGGATTCAACTTCTAACTGAGGGCTTGAGCCAGCTCAGAACTGTGGAGGGCCAGGGGTGAATGAGATTGTAGACCTTGGCTTGGCGTGATGCTGGCTTGTCACCTGTGGATCTGTCCATGTCCAGCTCCATCTGTGTTTATTCTCCACACCATGGAAGGTGTGCCCTTATAGCAAACCAATCAGCTGGGCTAGAGGCTGACTGTGGGGAGCTGTGGGATCTTGAGGAGAGCTCATCAGACATGGGGGTAATCAGACCTGGCATTCTGTTTTGCTCTGGTTTTGTGAACCATGTGCTTTTATGTATGTTGTGCAGAGAACTTCTCCCTCTGAACACAAAGCCAAATACTGAAAAGGCCAAACCCAAGTATCTGTCAGATCTGAAAGTCAGCAAAATAAATATTCAATGACACCTATTTTCACAGATTCACAGCTTATTCTGTGTTAGAAGGGACCCACAAAGATCATGGAGTCCAACTCTTTTTAGTAAATGGCCTGTGTGGAGATTGAACCCACAATCTTGGTGTTACGTGCTGAATTCATCATCAGAGCGAAAGACTGGAAATCTTTAACATACTGGTCATGGATTAACAACATTTAGGCCTCTTCTGGAAATGGCCTTTGCAGTATGTCTGTCCTTTTCAGGCCCAAAAGTTTCTGCTCTGGTTCATGCTGCAGAAGCTTTCTGAGTTCCATGGAGGCCTGGAAGCTTCTGAAAGGTCCAGAGCAAGTCTGTGACTCCAGAGGTGGGACTGGGGTACCCAGGGGAGAAGAGGACATTGCTGTTTTCCTTTGCTCCCTTGCTTGCTGTGGAAAGCCAGCAGAAAGTTCTGTCCTTGCTCTAGCTTGTAATGCTGGAGTTTGAGCCTACAGAGGGTCTGGGACCAGTCTTGTGTGACTGAGGAGAGAAAGCAGCTCTGCCCAGAGAGCTTGGCTGGATTAACTCACGGAGTTCTGGCTCTGGAGAGCTCCTGTGTGTGTGGGCTGGGATAGCATCGATGTGTGGAACATCGATTTACGTGTGTGAACGCTCCCCTGGTGGCAGCCCAGTCAGAAAAAATGTCTTTATGAAGGTGAGACCTTGATGTGTATAAAGACCTGTGGGTGTGCTGTTACCCTGAGGAAATGCTTGCACTTGTCAGTAGTGCCTGGTTCCCACTTGCAGCTCTTATCAATACTTCTGGAAACAATTTACCAACCACACAAATACTGTCATCATCACCTGTGTATTAAGAACCATGTGCTAAACAAAAGACAAGACAGGATTAATCAGCCACCAACTAGTGCAGGTTTCCTGAAGTTTTGCTGCTGATTATTCCATTGCATTGTGCCAGTTTTCTAACAGCTTTATTCTTAGATTAGTCTGTTTTCAGCATGGTGTAAAAACTGGGGCTGAAGTTACTCACATGCCTAGAAAACACCTTTATGAACAATCAGCTTGAGACAAACATTTTCAATGTGTTTCCTTTCAAAATCAACTTTTAAGTCAATGTTTCCTTCCTTCCTGAATTGGGCTAGTGGGAAACAAAGCTATTTTTAAATCTCTTTTCTGTATGTGCAGCATTCCTGTTAGAAGCCATTAATGTACCTTTTGTATTTACAGGGCTGCTTAAAGGTGTCCTGGGATACAAAGTGATTTACAATGGATCCACACCCGAAGCTCCGTTTTCTGTCCTGTTTCTCATGGCCTGTTTTTATTGTTACAGAGTAGTTGTGTAGCTTTTGTAGTTGTCTTGATTTGGGAAATGAAGATGCCAGTACCAACCAGAGGCATGGGCAGCTCTCTGCTGTGGATTTCAGGCTGCTAACTTGTACAGTCCAAAGGAGCATTCATCTTCCATCAGAATGAAATTTGAAAATGAACTTTCCTGAGCTTAAAAAAAGAGAGAACACAGTATTTTGGCAAGATGGTCATCTGGCCCTCAGCATCCATCAACAGTGTGGCATGTTGTGACTGTGCCAGGGAGGGGGGGAAGTGGTGCTTAGCAGATATAAATCTCCATGGCGAGGCTCAGGCTGAACATCTGTGACTTGGCAGATGTGGAAGGGAGGAACTCGGGATTTGGAGCTGTTGTGGCTGGGTGCCAGCAGACTCCGTTCTAGCAGGTAGGTGGCTGCTGCTCTCTGTCAAACACTGCGGGCTGAAATGTTTGCTTAAAGTCCTGTGAAGCCAGGGCTGTGTTCAAGGGAACACTGGGGAAAGGTTCTCCCTGCCTGCCAAAAGCCGGAGCTTTCCTGTGCAAGGTCACTGCAGCAGGGTCGGTTCGAGAAGGGTTTGGGAATGGTCCCGCTCAGGGACCATTCGGTGCAGGCTGCAGAGCTGCCCAGTGCTGTGCCCTCTGTGGGGAGCCGGGATTTGACATCCCGGGGTGACAGCCCCGACATTCCCGGGCAGGGACAGGTGCTGCCAGGACTGCAGCAACAATCCTGCTTGGGAGCACAAAGTTCCTGCAATTACAGCAGCTTCCTGCCGTGCCAGGCAGCCAGTCCTTAATGGCCCTTCTCAGCCGAACTGTGCTCTGAGTGCAGTCTAATGTTTCAGACCTGGGCAGAGATTAAAGACACATTAGTACTGCTACTATTTTCATCTTAATTACAAACCAGAGCAAGCACCAGGCTGTGTGTCCTGAGCATGATTTAGCAACCTGTTAGTCTTTTAATTATCTCCTTCCTAATTACATTGCTCTGATTATTTGGTACTTGAAATAAGTGTATATTTTTAAATTCTTGTGGCAGTAACTTTTAGAAAAAATTCATTGCTTTTTATTTTGCAGGCATTTTTGTCTTTCATGCTGAAGTACAGGAACATATGGTGCTACTTCTGAGGTAGCACTTGTCTAAATATCTTTGCTTGTAAAATTTTCTGCAGAGCCATATAATTTTCTCCTGTAAAAACATTCCTACTGTATTTAACTGGTTTTATAGCTACTTAATGGGATTATCATGTTTTCATAATTGGAAACTTTTAATGCATGTGGGTCAAGAAATTAAACTCTGGACCCTGAATAAGATAAATGAGCAGCAAATAGTTAGAAATTCAAAGAGAGTAGTAAGAAATAGTGATAATAGTATAACAAAAATAAAATAGTTTATCAAAACACATCCCAGGTATTTTGAAAGGGTTAAAGCAGTAATTTTATTTTTAAGCTGAACTCTTAGGCTATCACTGGCAGTCAGTAGACATGGAATGCTCTAATACAGTGTCCAGAATCCTCACATGGGAGCTGGTTACATCTCTGTTTGTGTTCAGTCTGGTGAACAGGCTTCCCAAGTGATGGTGTTCCTTCTGCCTGAGCCATGGGGAGCTTGAGTCAGGAGCATACATTAAAAAATGTAAACCAGCAGCACATTCATCTATATACAATGAAGGGAGACTGGAAATGTTCCTGAGTGTGGCACAGCCAGGAGAGTCAGAGGAGTGGAATAACTGGAATATTCTGTATATTTTTGTCTACATTGCTAGACTCTTACCCAGCATGAGAGATGATTAGTGAGAGGCTAATTGGCCTGTTAAATAAACATATTTAGAAATGTATAAAGATACATATCTTGGGAATGATGCAGATCTAAAACCCTTCTTACACAGCAGTGGGAAACGCGTTCCAGGGGCAGTGTGCCAGGCTCCCTGTCTGCTGCCTTGGACATGCTGAGCCAAGGCTGGGGCTCTTCACAAGCCAGGTACCTTGGAAAACGCTGCAGGGATGAAGCATCTCCAGTCTCCAGGAGAGGAGGAGCTGGCCCAGTCATGCCTGGGGGGCAGAGTTCTCTCCCCCTGCAGGATCACAGATGGAGCAGCAAACGCACAATTGCTGGAAGCGGAAAAGCAGGAGAAGGATGGACTGAACAGGATCTCCTTTCTCCTGCAAATGGGCTCAGGACTGATTGCCATCTCTAGGGAAACATCACTCAGATGTGGAGGTAGCTTTTGTAGCTGTAATGAGAGCAGGCTGTGTTTGATGCTGGAGGTTTGGAGTTGCACCCTGCTGAGTGCAGACAATAGAGTTGCTCAGAAAAGAGCTTCTGAGGGTTTTTTTGAGAAGAAGAAAGTGGGTGAGGTCAGATAGATTCAGAGTTATATCTAAGAGTGCATAGGTTGTAAAGTGAAGGAATGAAAAAACTAAAATGTTAGAAGGACTCTGAGCAAGGGAAAATGTCATAATCCGGTTACTCAAAGTTGGATTATGTTGAATGTGCTCTGGTTTTCAACAGTATTCCTGCTTCCTGAAAATGAAGGTGTGGGAGAGCAGAATTAGATTACAGGATAACCAGAGCTCCAATGTTTCCAAGTTTGAAACGGTAGGAAAAGCTGTAGGTAATGACCACTTATATATCACTTGTTTGTGAGTGCTGAATGAGACTACTGAAGGGTTTTGTTAATGACTCTAGATTTTCAGTCAGTCACAGGTATCAGTTTGGTCTCCTGCCCACCCCATTCTGCTGGCAGGTGGAAAAAAGGACATCTATTACAGTGCCAGCCCTGGTGGAGTGACCATCGTGGTGCTGCTGATCCTCACCAGCTCCCAGGGGCTGCTCAGGATTTCTATTTCCATAGCACCTTTGAGCTCCCATGGCTTTTGGTGTCCAGCACTTGGAGGAGCTCCTGCCAGTCTTTCCTCATGAGTGTGAATGGAGTTTTGGCAGTCCTGGCAGCTGATAGTCTATAAAAGTGAATTTCTTTTTGTGGCCTCTCCTCCTCTACCAGAGTTCTATACGAAGCAGAATTCTTCCCCCGTGTGCCGGAAGGCAGCAATCTTTCATTATGGAGTATTTAATTTTTAAAATGACTGCTGCCACAGTATCAGTAAATAGTCTGTGTTAGTTGAACTCTGCTGCTGAATCTGAGCTTTCCTATTAAAAAAGGAGAAAGCAAAATATTTTTTCTATCCATTTTTACTAAATTAATCTTAACGATTTGTGCAAGTCGTTACTATGAGTCCTTTGATTATTATTGCTGGTGGAAAAGCAATTACGTTGGAAAACCAACTAAAAGTCTATTGTGAGATTAAAACCTACAGTTCTTTTCCTTGATTTATTTTTGATAGTGGGTGATTTATTATTCAGAGTGAGACAGGGATCTAGGAATTCCTCCTAGCTCCACTTGTTAGTCCCTGCCTAGCAGCTGTTTGAAGTTTATGGCACTAAGAAGTTCCTATAGGTGCCTGTGCTTTGGGGCTTGGAAAAAGATCCCAGGTGAAGTGAACCTATAAGAATTTGATGGTTCATGTGATATGTGGCCATACAGGGTAGCAGCTCATTTAGGGGACCACGTGTCTCATTTCAATTCAACTAGAAAATGCTCTCTCAGCTGCACAAATAGGCGGACAGATGGATAGTCCTATTACAGGATCAGCTTAATTAAAGTAAAAGCAGTGAATTAACTTCAGTTGCGAAGGCTGCCAAGAATTGCTCAGGAATAATTTAATCCTATGTTACACAGGTAGAAGGCACCTTATAACTAACATGTTAAACAACAAATTTCTGTTCCAACAGGAGTTTTGAGGGGTTTTTTATTTTGTTTTCAGCATTGTCAAGGAGCTTAGCTAAACAGCCTTACAAAGGTAGAAGGTTTGAAAGCTTTATTGAATAATCCTTAATTCTTAGTTTTAGCCTTAGGACTATTTCTAACAATAACCTGAAGTACCTTTAATCTTTCCATTTGTCTAAATGGTAATTCTGATAAATTTAACATGAATCAAAGCTACTGTGGGATAGAGAGCTTTCCTGGAAGGTTACTCAGAAAAGACATAGGTTTGGTTTTAAATGCACAGGCTAATATGGAATTGCCTTTCTGGTTTGAAAACAGAAAGTGATCACATGCAGTTGCCTGGGAACATCCATCCATCCATCCATCCATCCATCCATCCATCCATCCATCCATCCATCCATCCATCCATCCATCCATCCATCCATCCATCCATCCATCCCACTGCCAGGGTGTTTATGAAGAGTCAAAATGTTTGTCAGGGAGGGTTTTTATATTTCCAATTTCACTGTAAGGTAATATATGCTTTTTAGGGAAATATATAGCTGTGGGCTGCATCCATTCACAGTCACCACACCCCATTCCCTCCATGCTCCTGTACAAGGTTCTAGGTTGGACGTGAAGCTCTTGGTGGGAGATTTTAAGTCTGTATAGAAGGGATAGGTCAGTGCAGGAAGGTGCACTGGGGGTGACATAGAGCTTGTTCTGTAGCTGTACAAATAAGCTCAATATTCAAATATACAGTCTCTTTGAGATGCCACAATAAGGGAAAAAATAGAATAAATACAAGTGTTGCTAATCCATTACTGTATTGAGGGCAGGAAATCAGCCCTGCTCTCTGCCACAAAGTAATATTATGGAAGTCTGGGAGCCATCCTTGCTGGGCACCAGGCTCTAGTGCTTCAAAGAAGAATTGTGTGTAACTTGCACTCAGGCTATGTGACAATCTGTGATTGCATTTCTGGAGATTGGAACTCGGTTTTGCCTGTTTCTTTTTGACATCACTCTGGTGACAGCTGAGGGCCAGCAGTGTTTGCTGAAGAGATAATGGTAGGCTGATGGCTCTTCTCCTTGAGGAAATGCAGATTTTAGTCTGATAATTAAAAATTACAATTACTGTGTGATCTTGGGTGTGGTTTGGAGCTTTTTTCCTCTTAAGCCAAGGAATTTCTTAAAGCATTTCACTGGAAAATGGAACTAGGTGGAGAAACATGGTGGTGGTTGAACTGTGGAGAGACTGAAGCACAGGATTGTGGAACTTTTGGATGAAGTTCCACTGTGTTGCAACTACTCCTGTGGGCATCTCAAGAGCAAACATGGTGCAATGGTAAGCGCAGAATCTTGAGGGTAAATAATTTATTGAAGGTATCCTAACATGAGTTGTTCTGGTGTTTAAATATCTTGAATGAAAACGGCATCATATGCTTTTTCAGTCACCCCCTTCACTAAAGATGTAAAAAAGAAAAACCCATATACACTTGCAGCCTAGCTTATTTCTTACACATGCAGGAGAGAGATTTGAAGCAGAATCAAGGAAATACTGAACTAGGATTGTTGAGCCTGTTTTCCTGTCAGGAGTGGAGTCCTTGTAGCAAGAATAAGAATTAAGATTGCCAGGAGCAACAACTGACCTTTCAACACTTGGGGTGCTGTAAGTTGGCAGATCACAGGGGTAGTTCCAAAGCAGAGTTCCCAGCCTATTCAGTCCCATTTAGATGAAAAATGGAATTTCAGAGGGAGAGAGGACGTTTATCTTGCTGCAAAGAACCATTCACACAATGATGATCTTGATTTTATTTTCACAGGAACATAATGTTTTGTGTTTAATCATCAATGCCTTCCTTAAGTCTTCGCTTCTTACCGTAACTAAAGTATGAAAAATCAGTGGGAATGCAGTGAAGGAAACAGGTGGGGTTGGAATAAAACCTTGGCACAGTTGGCCACATGTAGAAAATCTTTTAGAGCATTAACAGAGGTGAAAAAGTGTGGCCAGTAAACCATGGGGAGAAGGGACAGAGGGATTTGGCTTTAATTTCATTTTTAGTGGGAAGAAGAAGTGAATTTGAATGAGAAATTGATCATACACAGTTTGATCCTCTTGCAGGAATATTGCCATTGATTTCTGGAGGGATGGGATGTGCCTCCTCGGTTGCCTGTGACTGTGCTTTTCTCTTGGTACAGACTAATTCACTGACACTCCAAAAAGCCCCAACCCAAACAAAAACCACCACAAATAAACAAACAAAATCTACTTCACCGCATGGAGACTAAATTAGCTTTTAAATCTCTAATATGATTGTTATGGAGCCATGAAGGCTGAGGAAAGATTCTCTGAAATTTTGCTCTCGGACTAACTCCACAGTTCAGTAGTGGGAATGGTTAATTCATTTTCTAAAGATCACATAGATACGTGAGGCTGAGACTTTGTGATTTATTTTGAGCTCTGAGGAATATAATGTGAAAACCTATTCAGGTTTTACTGGCTGGCCAGAGACTGCAGTCAGTTTAATGAGACACAGCTAAATTTACCATGATAAAGTGCTGCTTCGTGCATGAAATAGATGTTGTGGTCCTGTGCTGGTGATTGATGATTTATTACCTTCAAAACTGTAGAACCAACATGCAGAATTAATTTTGAGTGGATTATTCATTGTTTTTACCCCATGGAATCTTGTATGATTGATAAACATAATTCAAAAGAAAAAAACAAACTCAAAAATTAACCGTGAGAGATTTTAAGGTTGTGCATTTTAGAACACCCCCCCTTTTCCCCTGAGATGTTTTTCAAACCTAATGTAGCATTAGTTTGTGCTGCAGAAGATGTTTATAGCTCACTTTATTTGGTTCCCTATCAAATTACTGGTTTTACTCTGTAAAGCTCTCAGGGGATCGAGTGAAGCTCCGGTGTATGGACGATCCCTTTGTGCATGGTCCTTCATTCCCTGGGGCAGTCCCTGGGCTGGTCCCAGCTGTCAGCCCTCAGTTTGGGACCCCAGGTACTGGGACTCCACTCACAGGGACATGCCCACAGCAGGGCTCGTTCAGCCAGGGGAATTTTCAGCTCCCAGTCTGGTAGCTGCTTTTACCCTTTAACTTCTGGGGGGAAAAGCCTGCTCAGGCAGAGGATTAGCACTAGAAAACTGAGAGGAGAATCCAGCCAGCAGGAGATGGAGAGGGGAGAGGTGTGTTAGAGGCAAGGAAAATGATTAAATGTGCTGTGGTTGTCTTTCTGCAACAAGCACCCCATGACACAGAGTTTTGGGGTTTCTTCTGATGCAAGCAGGCCTTGGATCTGCCTCTTGCACTGTGGGGATTTGAAAAAACCTGTGCTGCTCTCGCAGTGGGTTCCTTACGCTCAGGGCTCTGTAAAAATATACATTTACGTACTGGCCTCTCCTGGAGGCCTCATTTTGGCAATGTTGGGTCTATAAGCTGAGCTGCTGCTGGGCGCTGGAGGTGAGCAGCTCAGCCAGAGTCCTGCTGGAGCAAAGAGCAGCTCAGCTTGGTAGCACTCGCCTCCAGGGCTGTTCGTGTCTGCTGCTGGAACCATCAGTGTCAGCTGTGCTTCCGAAATCCAGGGAGTTAGGCAACGGAGGATATGTGCTCTGACAGGCTCCACAGCAACTAAATGTTGGACTTAGGTGGAATTTTGTAGGTCCTTAAGCAGTTTTGGTCTTTGCCCTACAGAGCTGAGGTGAGCGGATGACTTTGCTTTGTGAGAGGTTGTTTCATAATCCTCCTTTAGGCTCGGGCTCCTGTGCAGGTCTGGGGTGACTGACTGTCAGCAGTGTCTTAGCTGACAAAAGCAAAGGCTCCATGTTTCATTTAATCCTTTATTTATTTAAAAGGAAAGAAGCTGTACTTTTGCAAGCAAGGCTCTTATCAGGATCTGAAAGCTGAGCAGGGTCAGTCTGGATTGCTACCTGGATTTTTAACCTCTGGAAAGAATACAGGTGTGCTTGTGGTGGAAACACCATTATCTTTTGAGTCAGTCATAAATACCGTGAGGGTAAAGGTTGAAATATTAAGCTGAGATTCTTTCTACTTGCTCTTTAAAATACCAAAGACCAAGAGCTTGAAAGTTTTTCCAAGGCTCTCTGCAAACATTGGTGGTGGAATTATCATTCACTTTTTGTCAGGAGCTGCTGTGCAGTGCTGCTGTGTGCTCCAAGCAAACACAGCCCCTGTATCCCCACCTCTGAGTCCTGAAGCTGATTGGTGTTCTCTTCTCTCATCACAGCACCTATTTATTCTCTTTATCACAACCATCCTTACATCATCTCTTTGGCCCCTTGTCGCTGCCACTCTGCTGGTGGTTTGGAAGATAAAATAGATTTAATTATAATCAAAAATGCCTGCTGAGGGTGGGCATGGTGCAGGACTGTGTCAAGAAGAATCATTCCATGCTGGGGAAAAAATCTCCCTCCTCTGACCTCTTTTCTCTCTTGGAAATTCTGTTTCCCTTTTGCTTCCCTACACATCTTCAGAAACTCCAGTGCTAAAAAACTTTATGATCTGTAAGCCAGTTTTTTGGCCTTCATCTTTAAGTAAATAAGTATCGGGTGACTCTGCTCAGACTTGGAGCTGCTCACAACTCCTCTATCCATTACAGACACCACGCCCTGCAGTGCAACAATCCAGGGAATATTCTTTTAGGTAAAAATCAATCATCATATTCTTTCTACATCTCCCTGTTTTGTTATCTGTCATCTTGGATTCATCAGAATGATCCATGTTTGGGTTTTCATCCCTAAATCTGGCCAGACTGTCTGACAAACAACTGTGGCCATGAGACAGTTTCCTTAAAGGGCTGTTGGCACTCAGTCTTCACCCCTGGAAAAATTGTGAAAAATGAATGATGTTGTGGGAGACATGGGTTTGTTTTCAAGGACTAAGCCTTATGCTCAAGGTAGTCATAGAAGAGTGCTTTCAAATTACTGATGTCTGGAATGTGAAGTCATCAAACTTCTGCTATGGAAAAATCTTTTTGTATTGGAGAAATGTATCTGAGGTCAAAAATATTTTTACTTGTCTTCCTCAGCAGCCAACCCTCTGTGGGTTCTTTGTAGCTCTCTGAAACGATCCTCATGTGGCTGGACTGGTGCTGTGTGCTCCTGCCTGGGCAGGACAGAACAAACCTGGCCAAACTGAGCCCTGTTTGCTGTTCCTCTGGGAGAGGCTTCCCACATCTCCTGAAGGTGTTCTGCCTTATCATTGCAGGTGCTCAAGGCATGAACTTTCAGCACTTCTCAGCCTTGGCTTTGCTTTCAGTGGTAAAACACATTTTACTGATTTCTTTTGCAAATGCTGCTTCAGTTTCTCTTCTGTCTCCATGGTGTGCTCCTCACTTTCCTGTCAACAGAAATAATAAACCTTTCTATTATTATTATGAGTAATGGGGAAAATTAGCATAGTTCTGAATCTCATTGTAAGTTCAAAATCCCTCATGGGTGCTGTCAGAAGAGACACCACAGTTTGTTGCTATCCTTGATACAGGAGCCCATGTCTATCAAAGTCTTGATGGGTGATGATCAAGCTTCTCTTTTTCAGGAAGTGTGAGATGTGACAGATCAAACAGTTGGCAGGCTGAGCTTCATTTTTATGTCAGAGAGGTGCTGTGTGTTTCAGTGCTGGTACAGTGTCCCTTCCCTGAATATTTAGCAAACAAAAATGGTTCCTCGGGGTAGGAAAAAGGGTAAAACAGTCTTTGGCCAAGAATAGCATATGCATCAAAAATGCTACTTTTTGGAATATAATTAATTAGTAGAATTAAAACTCCTAAAAAGCTGAGTGTTGTCAGCAAGGAATGAGAGGTGATCTTGAAACAGGATATAAATTTGGGATAGAAAACACTGAAGGATTCACAGCCTTGTTTAGATGCCTGTAAAAGCAAGGAAGGCAGATTGACTGTACTTCCTAAAGCCAAAGGTATCATTCCAGCTTCTGGTTCTGGAAATTCAGGTGACTTGAGCTTTGTGGTCTTGCTTTAATCTTGACAAAGTTCTCTCTCTCTTTCTGATAAACTTGCAAAAGCTTTATCCTTATGTCCCAGGGCAGAATTTGGACTTGATGGCTCCCTGAGGATATACTGCACTTGGTATTTCATGCCCACTTTGCACTGCATGCTTCAATTTAGCTTTTCCTGGTTGAAAGGTAAAAAAATGACAAAAAAAATAGTAGAGAAGGAATGGATGTCTTATACTGGAAATCCAGAACAAATCTGAACCAGCTCTGTGAGTGTGTGAAGTTGTAGTCCCTCTGTACCTGCTGTGGTGGAAGGTTTGGTTTTAATCCAGAGGGAACAGAAATGAAACTCTTGTACGTGAATGAAACAAAAACCCCCAAATGTTTGCCTGACTAATGAGTAAGGCAATTTGTTTAATGGCATAGTTTGTTTCTGATTTTTAAAATATTCTTTTCCTTGGAGAAAGCAAACTGAAATCCTTCCCCCAGCTGAGGTTTTGCAGGTGGGCAGTGTCAGCAGGAACAAGAAGTCTCTGAAGGACAGGAGGGTAGGGAAGAAGGGCACTGTATAGTTTCTAGGCAGTATTCCTTACACTTAATGCAATGAGTGGTTAAAACAGTAAGCAGGTTTGGTGTCAAGTTTTGGAGATGTACCAGAGCCAAGAAAAGGGGAGAAAGGCAGGAAGCACTGCGATGTGCTGAGGGTGTTTTTGTCTGATAGAATACATAAATAGTACCTGTTTCAAAGGGAAAATAGAGGTTGCAGAACAGCAGAACTCTGAATCCCTGTCAGGGCTGCTTTGACTTGTGCTGAGTGTGCAGGCCCTGGAAACACGTTCCGTGTCAGAGCGGGAGAGGAGCGCTCTGCTCAGGAGTCCCATCCTCCCGCGGAGCAGCAGCGGGCGGCTCCTCGGGAGAGGCGGCCCATCCCACACACAGCCGGGGGCTGCTGCAGCGTCAGGCGCCGAGTGCCACAGCCTGAGCCTGAGCCGGAGTGATGCTCCGCGTGGCGTGTCAGCAGGGATAGATCGGCAGGGAAGTGGCCGGGAATATGTTGCAGTGCAAGTAGTCTTGGTGCTGACACTATTTTTACTAGCCTAGGCAGCGTCTTGATGAAATCAAGGGAGACTGAACATGTTTAAAGTTTTGAAGTGGAAAGGAAATAATAATGATGCTTTTCTTGAGGCCAGTTCTTTTCTCAGCCATTTCTTCACTTCTTTCCTCAGTAAGAGGGGGGTCTGACTGCAGGAGCTGGTTTAATCTGATTTAGTAACTGCTGGAATACAGAGATTTTTTGTTTAGCTGTTTGTGCATCTTAATACATCTTGTTCCTTTCACTTTCTTTCTTTTTTCTGCCCAAAAGAGTTTTAACAAATGCAAAGACACTTTAATGAGGAGGGAAGAAAATTACTCCTGACCACAGAGCTGTGGAAATTAAATCCCTCCTTTCTTTTTCCTTCTCTCTTACAAGAGAAGGACCTTGTGAACGTGACTCCATGCAGCCAGCCCCCTACAGCCACAGGGAATGGGAAATGGCTTGTGTGGGTGTTCCAAATCACCAGATAGAAGTGTAAAAATGGAACGGATGAGATGCCAAACCCATAACTAATATAAGGTGGCATAATGCAAAGGGCTTCTGACTGACTGAAGAGAATTTGGCTTCGTTTTCAGATCTTCAAGGCATTTCGTACGTGACATCAAATAATGACAGCTCTCTGAAAGCTGCAAAGATTTGGATAGTGACCACCCCAGTGATGCAGAAGTTTTTCTTTTCCATCTTCCTTCCATACCCTTACTTTACTGCTTAATAAAATAGTCCATTTTAGCAGGTAAGCTCAGCCAGTGTATTTTATGCAATTCATCATATGGATTTGGCTAAAGCTGTGCTCTACGCAGTGGATCTGGTTACCAGGTGCAGCAGACCTTCAAAAATGAGATTAATTAAACTGTGGAGGGAGTTTTCTAGGTCTGACCATTCAGGTTTGGGGTTCCAAGGGAAGGAATTTGGGCTCCATACCATACTTCATGGGTTCTTTTATTTAGAAGTAAACAGCTCAGCTGAGGCCTCTTAGCCTGATGTGAAATTCCAGCTTGATGGTTTTCTGATAAATAGTCTCTCTCCTGGCCTTTGCTGAAGCTCTGGGAAGAAATGCAAGCTGCATGTAAAGCTGCAAGCAGAATAAGTTGTATTTCACTTTTATAGGGGTTTTTACCAGCAGTTATTTTTATTGTGCTCAGACATTAACCCCACTAATTTTCCCTTTTGTTCCTTAAAGGCTTACAACTAAAGCTTTTCAAAAGACAACAGATTTTTCAATATTTCCTGGGAAGGTAAAGGAAAAGTCTCATGAAGAGGCATCAGTTAAAACAGGATATCCATCATTTTATACCCGGTGGGCTGGATGTATTGCTTAGGTTTGAGCCTCTCTCTCAGCTGCAGCTTGGACTGTAGGGGTCTGGGTGTGCAGAGCAGTTTTGTGTTAACTTCAAACAGGTGAGGGTGTGATGCTCATAGGGTTAAACACCTCTGACTTACAAGAGCATCTGTATTGCTCTGCATTTGATTTGCACCTGAAAATATGTCTAACAGGTATGTGGGCTTGTATAAACCCTGACTGTCAGGTGGTCCTTACTCTGAGTTTGGAATAATTTCATTAAAGAAAAGGAAGCAAATACCTTCATATCTATGTAGACTAAATCTCCTTTCCTCTAATTTCATCACTGTGCATTTTGCTCTTCACTAAGCACAGGAGCAGGCCCCCCAGCCCTGTTCTCTGGGCTCTTGCTGAACCAGTGTAAGAGCAACCAGGGAAGTAAATACCTGCAAGTTCACCCAGAAAGTGCTTTTTGCTGTCAACAAAGTACTGAAATATTGACCTTGCAGATGAGTGGGAGCTGCTGATCCCTTGCTGCTGTGTGCTCCTGCTGTTGTGTCCCGTGGGCTTCACTGGGGAAGCACTGGCATTTCAGCTGGGGAGGAATCCTGCTCCTCACCTGGAGTCTGCCATCAGAAACCCAGGTATTTATAGCACATGCACCCCTGTGGAAAGTGCTGCTATTGTATTTGGGACACTTGAGTTCTATATTTGACTCTGTTACCTCCAGTGAAAACCCTCACATTCTGCCTGTTAATTTTCCTCAGCTTGCTCTCAGCTCATGCCACATGTCACTTCTTTCTGCCTCTAGACAACTACTGCCATATGTCTGTAGGTTCCAAAACAAGGGGAATGAAAGAACTTTCAGGCAAGTGATGAGATTAAATTGACACAGTGCAGGACTGGAGCTGAAAATGTTAGACTGCTGCTATGCCTTCTCAAATGCCCTTTTACCAGCTAAGAAAATCTGCCTTTAAAAAATGGTTGGGACATGAAAAGAGAGTGACATTTAAAAGTGAACAAAGGGAGCATCGGCAGAATTCACAACCAAGGTGTGAGTGAGATCAGGAAGAAAACCCTCGTTAAAGCAGTGATCGACCAGAAGTTCTCCCCAGAGGAGGTCTCAAATGTTTGTCTTTCTGTCACTTTTTTAGCAAAAGATTCAAATGTCTCTGGGAGTAAAACCACACTCTGGATGGTTGTTTGCTTTAGAAGTGAGTCATGCCTGGGAAAACAAACTTACTCAAGATGCATCCCACAGCAAAACAAACTTATTTGAGATCAACTTACTTGAATATCATAAATTAGTCCAATTCCACTAGAATTTGGTAGCAATTGACCTAAATACAACCTAAATACAAATGAATGTGTTTTGTATAAGCTTCATTGTTAATAAGAAGTGAAGCTCTGGTCATCTCCTCCTTGGGGACAAAAAACCACTTAATTGGTAAGGGATAACTGGAAAAGACTTTAATCTCTGAGGAGAGGCAAGGGGAAAAGTGAAAATATATAAACAATGAGTAACTGTAAAAGACAGATTGAAGCTTTATTTTACTTCTCAAGATGTTGGAGATGCTCTATGAAATGCAGTAGCAGGAAATTCAAAATCAATGAAAGAAATGAAGATGCTGTTTGAACATATAAATAAAATTTGATGCTTAGAAGCAATTCACAATAGAAAAAAGACTGAAATGTGGCTTTTAGGAACTCATGAGTGACAGAGCAATCTGGCTGCAGCTCAGCGTGCCAACTCCTATCTGCTGCAACATCAGCTTGAGTTGACCATTTAAAAGCTGTCTTTACCCTTTTATATTGAAGCTTCATTTCATTCTCAAGTCCTACTCCATCAATTGTTTGTAATTTTTTAATAGATCAGGCACAGAGCTGTGCTTGTTTGGAGGGGACCCCTCCATGCAGAGCCTGCCGCAGTGATTTGCAGTGTAGCTACAGGCTGTGTGTGTGGTTTGACTTGCAGTCATGTGAGCTCACCCTGAGGATGCTGTGATTTTAAACACTGTGCCTTATTTTAGTGCAGTGGATGGTTATAATTAAGGGAATTTGCAAGTGGAAATTTGTTTGGGCTAGATGCGCAGACATAACACCATGCAGATTGCATTCTAAAGATACACACATACCTCTCTGTGAAAATGTGGCTGAACAGTCAGGGAAGAGGTTGAGTAGAAATAAAGTATGAAACAAGACAGGAGCCCTCCACCAGTGTCTGTGAATGAGACCAAAGGCATTCCTTCCTGCAAATGCACCAGGATAAAGAGGAAGGAGGCCACAGTTCCATAAAGAGGGGCAGTATGTACAACCCCATCTATTCTTACACTCACTTGTCTTCCACTCCCCTGCCTGCTTACCAGCCTTAATTTGTTTTATCAAAGTGGATAGATTGAAATGAAAAATTAAATTAAAAGGCACCAAGTAAACAATTTTGCCTTGCAGCTTCCTGCAGGGTATGGATTTGAGTCATTTGAAGGAATTGAAAATCTTGACTAGAAGCAGGTGAAAGGTTGGTGTTTCATCTGTCATTTTGCTGGAGTATTATAAACCCCAGGTAACAGGTAAGGATGTTATTGCTCCCAGGTTGATAAAGTCTGCATGGGAAGTGCTGGTCAATTCTTTTAAATTACACAACTGCCAAATTATAAACAAACTCTGTGGAACACAAGGAGTTCTTATGAATTTTATCTCTTTCATTTTACCATGCTCAATATCCTGTCCTTTATTAAACCACCTAAGGGATGGACAGTGAGAATCGAGAAATCTCTTGCTGTTCCCAGAAGCCTCCTCCACCTCTCAGTTATTGGACTCCTTGTTTTTACTAAAACTGCTGTCTCTCGTGTAGAAATGGTGCTGTGCTGCCAGACACACACACACCTGCAGGGAGGTGAGGTGACACTTCCCCAGTGACAGGGATGTGCAGAGTGTGGCCCTTTTGGTGTCTGCTGAGGGATATGAAAACCATTTCTGAAGCACTGGAAACTTTCCTGCTTTGTGCCTCTTTCTCATGGATGTGGGATAAATCTCGAGACCTCACCACGGAGCGAAGTGATGAGCTGTGCTTTGGATTCTAGGTCACAGGGGTTTTTTAAATTTTATTTTATTTCACTTCTTAAGATACAAATTTAGAAACTCATTAAAGCTTTGTCCTTGTGGATTAGACATACTTAAAACAATGGCAGGATTTTCTCTGAAGGATATGATGGAATTTGTTGACAAGATTAAGGACAGGCGAATGGTGTCACCCAAAGCCCATAGGAGTTACTGAGGAGTTCACTGATAAAGGATTTGGATGTGGTCTCCAGAATTTTGCAGGTGGAAAGAAAAAAAAAAAGTTAGCTTATTTTCCTTCTTGGATATAAGGAATAATTCATTGCTACTTCCTAATAGAAACCATGGGCATTGATTTTCCATGGATTTATGTGTGGTGGTTTACAAGACTAATTTTTACAAATGGTTTCTGTTGGCAGATGTAAGCAGTATCCTGCTGCACTGGCTGAACAACTGCCATTAAGCAAATGGTTGTCATTAGCAGGTACTTTTTTAAGCTTCATTTTCTTTAAGCTTTTTTTTTTTTTTTTTAATCCAAATATCCGTAGAATTGCAAAATGGGGGCAAAAAAATCCATATCTAGCTCAGATTTCTGAGAAATCCATGGGAAAATTGGTTTATAAAGCATCTTAAAAAGATGGACACAGCTGTACAGTGTTGACTGTGTAGTTCTAAATATAATTCTAAAACCTATTAATTCTAAATACAATTTCATGAAAAGGAAGCTCAGGGAGAAATATAAATGCATGGGATAAATGGGTTTCTTAAATACATAGACATTCCACATGGAACTTACCTGCCCTGAATTTTTAATTCAGCAATAGATCTCTCTTCAGCACTTTCTTTTTAGAGCAACACCTTAGCCAAGGGAATGTGAAAATTATAATCTCAAAGTTCTATTTCTGGAGGTTTCTAACCCAACATTGAACCATTTATTCTGAGGGGAGAGCTGCTGTGTGAGGTCTCTGGTGTCCTGGCTGAGAAGTTGGGCTATTCCTTTACCTGCAGTTTGGCTTGTGGGATTTGCACCCAAATACCTGAATCAGCAAAAGCCTCTCTGCATTTTAAGAGCCCCTGATTTACCTGATACCTTTGTGGGAGTTATTTTAGTAACAATTATTTATTAGAGATCTGTTACTGTTACCTTTGCCTTGAGGACAAGGAAGTCCTGTTGGTTCCATGGGAATTGCAGCTGCTGATTTCAGCTCTTGGAAGTGCTGAAAGGGATTTTTGGTTTTTGGGCTCTGTCTCCCTGGGTGTACCTAAACCTCTGGGTGCTGAGGATGATGTGCTAGGGATGGGATGGGAGATACTTCTGAAATAAACTGGGATTTATTGAGGATTTGGGGTTTGTCCTGAGAACTGTGACCCACAGCTAAACCTGTGTTGTTCAGCTACTGTTCTAGACATTCACGGAAGTAAAAATTGCTTCCTGCAAGGGCTTTACTACCCTTTCAGCTAAGGGTTTTAAAACATGTACATGATGCTATTTTCATGACACATTGTTTATTTAAGGTACCTATTAATATCTTCTTAAATATTCATATAATTTAAATTTTAGGTGCTACTGCCACAAGACAGAGATACTTCTTTTGTGAGAAACGTTGTAGTGTCGTGTATTATACTTCAGGGCAAGGTTAAGACACAGTCATTCTGCATTATATCTGGATTTAAGAAATAGAAGAGTCATGGATCTCAATTAACTCTCTCTCTTGCTCCCTTTGGTTTTCACATCTGTTATAGCTTTGATGTGAAATACCTGCAAACTGCAAAATTTTGCTTGATGTAAACTTCAATAGTTTTTTTAGCATTTTCAGTTTCTCTAGGTTTATTTTGTTTCAGTGAGGTTTTGCATTTCTATACAATTAAGACTTGAAAAGTCTTGAATCTTCGTCTGACTCTCCTGGAATCAAGGGAGATTTTTCTTTATGCCTTTAATGGGAACAAAGCTGGTGCTTGGCTGCCTTTGAAAATCAGACCCATAACTTAATAAACAACAAATCACTGTCAGCATTTACAGTGGACGTCAGCATTTGCAGTGGCTGTAAGCAGCATTTACACCATAAATATCCCCTTTAGGTTAATCCTTACAGAAGTGGAAGGGTTACTGTTAGCCAAGCCTGGGCTGTCCAGGTTTGCCTGGATGCAGAGCGCTCCTTCCTAGGGAATTTGTCCTGGTGGTGTGGGCACTGTATATTGCAGTGTGAGGCAGTCTGTGCTGAATGGGGTTGGCTCTGGAGGAGGGAGAGAGCAATGGAGAGCTCCTGTGATTTACCAGTCTCAGCCCAAGGGTAGCTCCCATGTTTGCTGATGCCAGTGACAATGTGTGTTCTGCTCTTGGGAACATCTCCTGTCCCTTCTGCCATGCTGTGCTTCTTGACTCAAGCCAGAGTTCCTCTTATGGCACCTGGAGCAATTATTAATGCAGCAGTTGTGTGAAAATGCAAATAAGTGTACCTGTTTTGTACAGTGTCTAGATAAATGTTGGAGTGAAAATCAGATTTTTGTGCTTTCCCTGGGCTGAAGTGGGAGGAGTCACAGAGAACAGCAATGGCTGTGCTGCAGCAGGGCTGCCCTGTGACATTCTCCTGGGCTGGTGAATTCCCTTCTCAGCCTTCTCTCTATCCAGGGAGCCTAAGTCAGTGCATCTGAAGAGAACAGTTTGGATCTGGCACCCTGAGTTCCACCCAAATCCTGCTAAAGGTGTCTAAATCTGTTTCAAAGCTACCTTGAACCCAGAGGCGCCTGTGGGTGGCAGAGCCACCATGGTGGGCACTTTATGTCCCTCTTCAGAATCATCACTAGCTGCTCCAAGGGTGGATGTGCTAGGTCCAGACCTTTGGGAAGAGCTGTGGCTCTGCTGTGTTCCTGTTTGCCAGAGGCCCAGGGGCTGTGGGCAAGGCTGTTTGCAGATTGTTCCCAACTTTGGGGCAGCTGTGACCAAATTCCCCACTGACAGCATGTCCAGGACAGCACTGGGGCAGTGTCCATCATTCCAGGCACTGACTTCACAGCTCCTGTAATATAAAGCAGCTTTTATGTGTTGGCTTTTTATTTTTCTAAAAGGGAAGCTAGAAAGCTTTTATGATTTTCTGATACATGAGCCAGAGAGAGAATAAAGAATACAAAGCTTTTCCTGCATTTTTAGGGAAAATTGCTTCCCTTCACACCTGCTTGCATTGACTAATTCAAGTAAATAAATCAAGACCAAATTTTCACTCATCTCCTGAGTATTAATCATCTTATCCATACAGCTTCCCATTGTGGCTCTTTAGAATGGGGACCTTGCTTGAACTGGTTTATTAGAGAAAATATATGTCATGGTCATTCATATCATAATGCTCATTACATTGGTGACACTATCAGAATTAGAAGCCTTTAAAAGAAAATGCCACAAGTACTCACTTCCCCTGGAACTAAATGAGTGAGTGAATAATCTCTGAAATGAATAGAGTAATTAGACATTTTCTCTCTGGAGATGGGACAGTCTCCAGGAATAAATATGGGCAATTCCCATTTTGAAAGGAGCATTTGGAATGGTTACAGTTTGTTCCTGTAACAAAACAGGCCAGTTAGGAGCAAAAATGAGTGGGACAATTGCTGAAAATACCCGTGGAAAGAAACAACCCTTGAGTCCCTGGCTGGCTGCAAAGGGGATGCAGAGCAACAGTCAAAATGCCAGAAGTACCAGTGCCAGGTCAGACAAATAATAGAAGTGACAAGGCACCTTATGGCCAAGGACAGCCCCTTCTCATGCTGGATTAATTAGCATTCAAGATGTTTCTGTGTGAATTCTAATCCCTTGAAAAAGGCCCTAAATGGCACCCTTGAAAATGGACTTTTTCACTCCTTTCATACTTGTCCCCTCACCTTTCTTTGCAACAGGATCTAACTTCATTGGAATGTTATTTTTTTTTTTGCTGAGGGGGTCATTATTTTAAAAAATTGTTTTGCTTAAATAAATCATAATGTTAAATCTTCATTCGTATGGCCTCGACCTGGCTGCCTTTTTCAAAGCATATTTCTCTTCTGTGGGTCCTCCAGCTGCAAAAATATACAATGTGAATGTCTGCCCCAGGGTCAAAGTGATGCTTCTGAGTGTGAAGTTTAACAATGTGCATATTTATCCAGCTGATAAACATGTCAAATGTAAGAGATGTGTTTGACAAGGAGAGAGGAGCAAAATTTTGAGGATATGGAGGCAGATGTCCACTCTTACTGCTGTCTGTGGGCTTTCAGGTGTTTTTGTTGGCACATCTCTAAGTGTTCAAGGTAGTAGTTTATGTTAATGGGTGATATGAAGATGTAAGGAAGTTAATTACTTATTTATTAATTCCCAGTCTCAGAAATTATTAGGCAATGAGAGTAATGGGAATGGGGTAAAATCTGAAGAGAATTTCAATAAACCCAGAGTAAAAACTGGAAAAGGACTTGGGAGTTTGCTAATTGATTGTCTTCATGGAGAGAGAAATCATGTTTAAAATTGTCCATGCATCATTTGTTCTAATGTAATAAGCAAAAACTATATAAAAGTAATTTTATTGGGGGGCAAAAAGTAATTAACCTGTCCTGTTACAATGAAACAGATTTTTTTTCTAGAGAGAATTCTTCTGGA
Source organism: Promerops cafer (assembly GCA_013398275.1). NCBI lineage: Eukaryota > Metazoa > Chordata > Aves > Passeriformes > Nectariniidae > Promerops > Promerops cafer. The sequence goes on along the minus strand of VZSE01002037.1, from coordinate 450,477 downwards.
GACAGCAATCCTACCTTTGATTATGTGCTGTTGCATTATGAAAACTGCAATTCAGTCCTATTCATCTTTCATTCAACAGATTTTCAATTTAGTTGGTATGAGCTAACTGAGCTTAAACTTGGTATGAGGCTTCTTAAAGGTGACATTTCAAATAAAAATAATTTTTCTGCAGTGCTTTCACAGAGGAGCTTTAACAAATGAATGGCAGATGTGAAGTAATCTTACAGTCAAGAAATACGACTTGTAAAACTTGGATGTTTTGAGTAACGACATCCTTAATTTCTCTTACACTTGATTAACTTTTGTATTGTGATTCCCGGGGCCAGGAGGAATTAATTATAGTGTGAAGTGACGCACTCCCCATGCTCTGGTTGAGAAGGGTTTAAGGTCTCTTGAAGTCTGGAGCAGCAGGTGAGAGGCAATTCCTGGTGAAAAATGGGAACTCCACAGTAAGCAGGTAAAGGCTGGTGTTTGGGAACTGACTTCCAGCAGGATGAGCAGATACACCAGTCTGTAATATCAGTTCCAGGCTGCTGGAGAGGGAAGGGGATTGTCCTGGGAGAGCTGCCCCAGCCCTGCTCTGAGACTGCAGCTGTGAACCTCTCAGTGTCCACAGCTCAGTGGGCACAAGGGAGAGGCCACATTTTTATCTCGCTTTGGTCCCTGCTTTGGGGATTTCAGTTGGCTAATATGGAAACTCTGGAGGGAGCCTGGCCTCCCCTGGGGCCTGGTGACCCCCAGGTTACAGCAGCACTGGCACAGAGAGCAGGGGGTGCAGCTGAAACTGTGCCCAGCTGCCCCGTAGGTGAATGTGTCCATATACATACAAAATACAGATATCCACACTATATAAATATCCTATTTTCCCCCTCCCTCTGCCCAGCAGGTCGCTCACCCCTGTGCTGTGTTCACCTGGCTCCCTCCTCGTGCCCGCCATCGCCGAAGCTGTCTGAGCCGTGTTGCTGCCCTGTGCAAAGGGAAGTGCTCTGTGACACTGCACCCTGCCAGGGGTGGCAGGGCAGCCACTCACAGAGATATGCATCAGCAAGGGGAAGTGGAATTTAAACTGCCTTTTAATTTGTGCTGAGACGTGAACTGGGAATTATGAACCAGCACCATTTAATGAAATACGCTGTCCTTAATAGACTGGGAGGGGGTGCTTAACACGTAGGGCAGAGTAAGTGCTGGATCTGATTGGATTAGTGGCAAACTTAATCTAGTGGATGACACTGCTGATTCAACAGTCTACTTTTTTTTTTCTAGGATCAAAGTGACTTTGGCTTGACATGTGATCTGCTCAGTACCCTAAATGAACTGTAGGCTGGATGGGTTTGATTCGGTATTTCAACAGGGAAAGGAATTTAATTTGAGAAGTTGCAATCTACAGAATGGGAAATTATCTTTTTACAGCATGGGAAAGCTTTTCTGTGTTGCAAAATTTCCTCAGATATGCTCCCCAAGCAGCAAATAATAACTCACAAAGATGTGTCCCCAGAATATCAGCACTTACTACAGAATTTGTGCAAACTTGTGATTTCCATTATATTTTTCAAGCCTGAATCCAAAGGACAAATATCCTTTTTCCTGTAAAGAGGTTTATCTGACTCAGCAGATTTGGTTGAATGTTCTTACAACAGGAAGATGAAAGACTATGTAAATAGGTTAAGCATGGGCTGAATTTTAGTGGGAAAAGCCTCTTGAGACTTCAGAAGCACTTTAAAAATTGATACTCGAATCACAAGTGTCCTGCATTAGTCCTAGGTCAGTGTGTTAAATATTGAAGAGTGAAGTGTCTCTAATTAAAGACTAGGGAAACTGATTTGCATCTTGAAGTAATTCGTGTCTGTGATGGGATGTCCTGTTCCTAGGAAATCCCTGTGACACAGGGAGGGTCTGAACACCTGGGAATTATCAACTGAGGCAGCTATTGTTGCAAGGGAAGAGCTTTCAACAAAAACCATTTTCAGTTTATTTTAATGTATTTATTTTGTGATTTTGAAATGTACTCAGTTGCTCCAAGTCAGACCGTTCCGTGGTTCTGTGAAAGGAACTGGTTTGGTGGCCCCAGCAGTGGATGTCATTTGGGCTTTGGCAAGAACAAGGAGAACAAAGTAGGAATTGACATGACACAGTGAACAATTACACTGAAACAAAATTGGCCACTGCCAACATTTACTGTGTCCAGTGGCAAATGCTTGATGATCAAGGGATTGTAGACTTTGGATATAATGGATGGCAAGAAAAAAGTACAACTTCTTTACAGGGACTTCTTTACTGCCACATAAGAAACATTGTGTTTATGTTAAAAATGAGACTGTAACGATAAGGTGCTTTTCTGAAAATAAGATTGCTGATTGTTGGTCACTTCCTCTGATTTTACTTTCCCAAACAGGTCTGCATTCCTGTGACTTCCACAAGGAGAGGTTTGTCTCACTTGTGAGTTTAAACTGAAGTCAAGTCTCCTTTCTTTGACTCTACAACTCTGTCTTTCCCTTCCAAAACCTTCAAATCCAGGTGTGAGTCTATCCCTTAATCTTTCTCTTCCTAAAAGTTCCAGTCCTTTAGAAATCTGACCCTTTAATGTCATATTCCAAGACAAAGCAGTAATTTGTATGTTCATGCTTAACTCAAGGAGGATTTTTATCAAAATATAAAATGTAAGGACAGTAATCAGCAAGCAAATCCAGAAGTTGACACAAGGCTTGATGGCTTTTATATAAAGCTCCTGATGTTCAGGTGGAAATGATGTCTCATTAAAATGTTGGCCAAGCAGCTCTGAGTCCTTTTTACTTAGGGACTTCACCAAAAAGGGCTGCCAAAGTTATACACCTGGGTGAGCCTGGTTTGATCCTGTTGCTGCTTTTCCTCTTTCTCTGATGATGGGAAGCACCCCTTGGAGTCAGTGTTCCTGGGAGCGTGGGTATAACCCTTCAGAGCATCCTTGGATCACTGACTAAAGGAAGGACTTGACTAAGACCAGGAAAAGCCCGTGGCCTTGTAACAACCCCCTCTTGTCACCACGAGTGTTCTGCAATGGGAGGGAGCACTTTTCTTGCTGTCCTGCCCAGTGTAAATTGTCCCTGTGTGCTGACTGTGGAGCCAGGCCCCAGTCAGCGTAGAGCAAATGCTCTCAGCAAAACTCAGCCAGCTGTGTCAGCTGCCTCTGCTAGCATTCCCTTACCAAAAAGTGGAAATGAAACCTGGGAATATTGTCTTTGAACAAACAGGTGTGGGAGCAGGAGGAGTCTGAGGTGGGAATACTCACTACTGCTTCCTGGGATATGGGTAGAGATGTGTTAAATGCCTTTTCTGCCTCCTGCCTATTTGTAACAGTGGGACAAAAAAAGGTACAACCAAACCAAACTCCAAACCAACCCAAAGCTCAACAAACAGAGCAAATGGAGCAGTTCCCATTACTTCTCACTCCACCTGCCTCCCAACTGCTTTGGTCACAGTTTGGCTGATGAGGAATGGTGGGACTTGCCACTGCTGGAAGAGTTCAGTTCCCACCAGAACTGGGACCTGAGTGCCCAAGAATGGGTTATTTCAGCTGTCCCAGAAGGTTCCCTTTCCCTTGGGAAGAGCAGGCCAGGTAGGGAAGTGTGGAGCTCTCAGTGGCTGCTCTGCCAGAGGAGCTGCCGCCACTGTTTTTCAAGGAACCTCCTTGAAATGTGTTTATGCTATGGGAAAAGCAAGCTTAAAATTTTCCTGAGCTGCTGGCAGCTCTCCAGGAAGGCATTGTTTTGTGTGTCAACTCTTTCTGGGGTCGCTGTGTTGTAATTACTGCTCTGGGAAGAATGGGAGGAACGGAGATTCCTTTTAGTCTCCAATCCTGTGCTCTGTTTTTCTGTTAGTCTTCCTTAGGACTGGAAGCTTCTGTGGGGTTTGGAGCTGAGGGCAGTTCTCTGTGCCCTTGGTGAGGCCAGGATTGCTTGTTGCCATCTAGGAGATACCAGGGGGTGCTGAGGGTCATCTTTTGTGTAAGATTTAGGGATGTTGTTAACAACTGTAGCATTACAAATCTTGGTGCCACGGAGGCAGTTCCATACCTGTGTAGAGCAGGTGGATGCAGGGAACACTGTGGGATCTTCTGTGGTTTTCCAGCTGGGGTGGATGGGTTTCCTTCTTGTGCTCAGCGTGCTGTAAAGGAAGTGACAGAGGGTAATTGATACAGGTTTTCTCCTGCTGTTTCCATAGGTGAACATGAAAGCAGGGTTGTCCTGAGGAATGGCAAGAAATAGTGCACATGGGTTGGAACTGGTTGTCAGGCTCACAAAACCCATGAAATATATAACCCTCCTGCAATAATTTGTTGCTACAGATCTTATGTTCATGTCCTAAGTCACACAAAAAACCTCATTAATAAATTTAATTTTGGTCCAATTGTTTCTGCCAAGATTTTCTTTACAGGAAAAAGCCCACAGACTTCTTTCGACCATATCCACTTCCAGCAGCGGAAAGGAAACCAGGCATTCCTGGAATTATTATCAAAATTCCTTTGTCTCCACAGGGCAGGAAGCCAGACTGCTTTGTTTCAATAGCAGTTTTCTAGCCTTAAACCTCCAAGGCTGTCTATATGTCTCAATTTTCTCCAGAAATTTTGGGATGCTGTCTGCATTTTGTTACAGCAGCTGCCCTGACAGCACATTTATACACTGATTTTACCTCCCTTGCCCACAGCACTACAGTATCTCAGCTGATCCCTCTATAATAAAGCAGTAGGCAGGCTGCTTTGCTTGTGTCTCTAACATGACTTGCTGTGGTCATACATATGTACTATAATGGGATTTGTAGTCCCCCCACCACCCCCTACTGTTTTACTTGGAGTTTTCCTGCAGTTTGTAGTTATAGTCATGTCTGTATTTTGTGCCCAGAACCCTGGGAATAATTCTTTTTGTCTTCATTCTGAAAAATCTCAGGAGATGCAGTCCTACTTTGCAGCTGCTGGTGGAGAAAAATGTCAGTATTTTTTTTTGTTTTCTGGAATTTATTCTATTTCACAACATTACTATATTTTAGTTTAATTAGTAGTATTAATCAGAGATGATAAATAGGACTGTACCACCTGTTTGGGAAATGCTCACATGTCTCTTGTAGCTTCTTGCCTGCTGATGGGGCAAATCCTTCCTCCTTGTAACTCTATAAAAGAAGCTTTCAGAGTGGCCAGAATGAAATCCTGGTAATTTGAGGGCAGGTAGTTCATGTGAAGACCCTCCCCTCACATGCACATGTCCACACAAACACATGCACTTGATTTTTGAGTCTGACTCATCTTTCAGCATGTGTTGTGTGGCCCAGGAGGGGCAAGAAAGGGCCCTGGAGCAGAGGATTAGTCAGGGATTGCTCGGTGAAAAGCTCAGTGAGAAGGACATGACTGCTTCCAACAGCCTTTGGAACCAAAAGGCCTGCACAATTATTTGTATGTTTGGGGAGAGGAAATGCGTAAATTGCTTTCCCATTAGTGAAGTAACCAGGAAATAAACAGAGGAGACCTTGTTTCAAATGTTTGTTTTGTTCCCATGATGAAGATAAGCAGCTGGGAGAGCTCTCAGGTTGGACTGCTCTGCCTGAGTCATCCCAGCTTTGTCTGGATGTCAGAGGCCCTCGTGCTGAACACAGCACTATAGCCCTGCAAATGGATGCAGATGATTTAGGAGCTTGAGGAGTTATTGCAACTGCTAATTTGCCATTTTCAGGTTCTAGAGCACTTCCTGCTTTTGGCTGATTTCATCCCTGTTGGATGAAATGGTGCTCAGAGCATTAAAGGGGAAGGTGCTGGGGCAGCCACCAGCAGTGGCATCAATTCCTGTGTTTGAGGGACAGCTCAGAGGGGGACATGGATTTGGGAATGGCTGTGCTGGGTGGCTGATTTGGATGGACACATGTCCACAAGGGTGGACAGACCATTCCATGGAAGGCAACTGAAGTCCTTTAGTTAGGGCTGCATGGAGAGATAGTTGAGTCTTGGAAGTGCAGCAAAGTCAAAGTACTTCCTTAACCTCTTTGGTCAGGAAGATGCTCACAACATTTAAAGCCCAAGGATCAACTTCACTAACACTGGGGAGAAGTCCCCTCAGTGGGGGAGCTGCCAGGCAGCAGCATCCTAAGGAAGCTGCCACATCTGCTGAGCTGGGGTCTGCAGGATCACTGGAGAAGTCTCAGATGCAGCCCAGGGAATGGGCAGCTGGTTGTTGGATGTGCTGACTTGGGAAATCTCAGCTGGTTTTTCTACAAAGACATTGCAGATCCACAACCAGCAGCAAAGGAGAGGACAAGGGCTCCATTTGCCATGTCTGGGGGTAAATTATAAATCATTAATTCAACAGCTTTATAGCAGGTAAATGTGCCTAGTAGAGCTCTCAGTAATACATGCTGTGCTTTGTTACCTGTGTTGAGATAACTTTTAAATTATGAGTGTTTTGATCAGCATCATATTAATATAACAGCAGTGTATGTTGATTGCTGTGAAATAGCACTGAAAAGGCACTGAGAAACCAGAAAGTTGTTTACATGGAGCATTTGGCTTCCTCTGAAGCCCTGACAAAACATGGACTCCTCTGGTTTATGCCTCTCACAAGTGTTGTTCTGCATAAGTCCATGATGTGGGTTTGTATCTGTGCACCTCCACAAAACAAAGCACAGTCTGAATAGTTCCCAGGCCCAGCTACAATAGTGTAGGATGCAGCCACAGGAATCTCAGGAAGGCAGCAAAGGCAACAAGGCAGGGGAAAATGTGGGTTTAGGACAGAAAGAATCTCACAACATGGATAGGGAAATATGTAAAATGTGCCTAAACCCCATCCCTGGGAGAGCTTGGAAACCCAAAAGTGTAATGTGGCAGGGTTTGGCTTGCAGCACCTGAGTCCCCTCTGCCCTGGCTGCTCGGAGTCTCTCTGCAATAATCCCATAATCCCACCATCATAACAGGAGCAGAGATACTGATCAGACATGCAGATCTTCAGAAATTAGGGAAATAATGAGCTGAGGCTGGGGCAGGATCCTCTGTTGGGTGATGTGTGGTCTGCTCTGACACAGGAATCTTTCTGCCCCTAAGGCTGGGATGTTTGGGTGATCAGGAACATGCAGGAGACATCTGCAGAGTTTTCCTAAGTGCTGAAGTAGTTGAGTGCTAATTTCAGCCAGAGCTGAACACTTAGACTGATTCCTGATCTCTGAGGTCCCTCTTGGAGCTTTCCCTTCCCAGGGATTTTGTCTGGAGGCATGGATGCTCCGGCTGTGGAGGGAGTAGCCCAGGAGATGTGAGTCCCTAGAGAGCAACATGCTTGCACTGATAGATTTTAAATACCTTGTCATTTGATAATTTCTTTTCATTATCCCTTCACCAATCATTCCAAAAGAGTCTTACAGATGAGATGGAGACTGAACCGACAGCCTTTTCCTCTGCTATTGTGTAGCTGCCAGCTGAAATGGATAGGGCTAATTTTTCCTTGGAATTAGGTTCTGTGCTGAGATTGCTGGTGCAGTAATTTTACAAAATGCTTATCTTTCCTGCTTTAAATGTGCCCAGCTCAGGAGGGACAGGCAGGTGTTACTGTACCATGGCTCTTTAATGGGCTCTGGAAGCAAGAGGGTGGTTTCAGTCCCCAGGACGTATTTAATCTTGTAACATCTTTTACTGCATTTAATAGCCTGTCCTACATCTTAATCACTCAGTGTAGAGAAATTAATCCAAACCCCCCTTTTGTCCTGATAATTTTAAATCTCCAGTGAGTTTGCCCAGGTTGGCCTGTCTTCCTCTGGCAGTTCCCCAGCTTCTGCCCTTGCCTGCTCATGGGAATGCTCCCCATTGCTCCTCATAGAGCTGGATAATCGTGCACATCTTGCTGCTTTTTCCCTTGGATGCTTACTGGTTTTGTAGTTTTTCCTGCTGGGTTTACAGGAGGCTTTGGATGCTGTGTGCACACCACAGTTTATGCAGGATGCTCCTGTGGCAGGGAATGAAGCATCAGCAGGATCAGAAGTGAGACAAGGAGCTGGAAACAGAGCCTGAGAGTGGCTCTGATGCCCCTCTTGCTTTCCTGGCACTTCCTGCTGCCCAACCATCTCTTGGAGCCCCTGCCTCTCCATCCAGATGTGCCCCATATAAAACCAGAACAGGGACTGTTGGTTTCACTGGCACAGGGAGGAGGAAGAGTTGAGGGTTGGCTGTTCCCCCACATATTCATGTGGCTATCGATCTTCGTTGTGAGTTTTGGCATCACTTTTGTAGTTGTAGCAAGAAAATGTTCAATGGTTCAATGGTTTCAGTAATGTGAGAGCTTCTATTTCTGTACTCTCAGGAACATCGTTTGAATTTGGGATTGAGTCACACAAACAGTAACCCATAAAAGGGGAGTTTACAGGTTGGATAACTGCCTCCTAACAAGGCACCAGATGAGCATAAAAATGATTGAGAGGTTTGGTCTGATTCAGAATTCCTGGAGATGTGGTTTGCAGGTTTGGCCTAAGCTGTGGTTTGCCAGGTGGAAGCTAATGTATTATTAACTTGAGGTTGCTGTACCAATAGTAAAATTCTCACCTAAACTGTGTCTCTTCAACATATTGATGATTGGAGCCTGTGAAATACAATTCTGTGTGCTAAGAAAAGTGGCTGTGAGCATCTGTGGGGAGCTGTGGGGATTGTGAGCAACCTTTAGTGCATCTATTTGGTGTCTCAGTCAGCTTGACCCTCTGGTTTTTGCACAAATATTGCTGTTGCTGGGAAGCTTTGTGTTTTCATTTATAGTAGTTTTTCATTTTGTCCTGTAAATGTTCACTTAACACAGGCACAGCAGAACTGGGAGAAGCTGGAGGTGGCTCTGTGGATACAGTGGTTTCTCAGTGGCCACAGGTTTGCAGGGGACCCGGGGCCTTTTCAGCAAGGGACACTTAAAAGATGCAATTCCACGTGACCAGGAGGCACCAGTGTAAGGTTGAGATTCCTGTGTGAAAGCTGAAAAAGGCAAGCCTGAGAATGGCCTGGCTTAGGGAAGGAAGGAGATGAGGGCACTGGGTTGGAGAGATGAATGAGTGCTTCATCTCCCTTCCTTCCCTAAGCAAAGCTGCTCTCAGCTGGTGCCTTTTCCAGCCTTCCATTTGATTCTGTGCAGGAGCCATCCATCCTCCTTTCCTTCTGCTGTGTTTCCAGTCCAGGGGCTGTGCCTGCTCTTGGGGGCACTCCTAATGAGCACAGGAGAGTGTGGTGGCACAGGGACAAACCCGAGTGGCTGAGTAAATGGAACCAATAAAGATTTTACTGATCATAAACCACAGCCAGTCAATACCAAAACAAGCTGACAGCCAGTGGGAAAGGCTTCAGCAGCAGCATAATGGGTTTGATTTTCTCTGTTTCCATCAATAACGTGCCAAATGCATTTAGCACAGGCTGAAGGGAAGCTAACAGGATATCAAACAGGCCAGCAAGGAAAGCCTTGCTGTTGTCACCTCTAGCACCAAAAACCCCCAAACAAAGCAAGGTTAGTGTTTCAGCAGCCCATTAGTGTGACAATGTTATCCAGCTGTTAGCAAGAGCATTACCTCAGCTGACATCTGAGAGAGTTTTTAGGTGCTCCTATAGTTTAATCCTTTATTCCCCATGCAAGGTTTTTAAGCTTTTTTTTTGAGCTTATTATTTTCCAGATTTCAACTGGAAATTTTATTGCACCTAAAGCTAAATGTGCAACAAAACCTCCAGCCCAAATCAGTAACGTTCTTAAGTGGAAGCCAGCAATACTTTTCTTGCAATTTGTGTCACAGGCAGCATTTGGGTTACCTGGGGCATTCCTTGGTGACCTCGGGAAGAAGAAAAGCCTTGGCAGAGCTTCACCACAGGGATGTGTGTGCAGTCAGCCCAGACCTGCTCACTAAACTGCCTGATCCACAGTGGCACCTAAATCCAGGCAAATGCAAACATCTTGGAATCTGAGTCAGACCCCATCACTGAATAGTTAAAGGCATGACAAAAGCTACCTTAAGATAAGGAGAGTATGCTTTCTTCTAATAAATAATCTGTGATTAAAAGCTGCTGCACCTGAGAAAACAAACTATTTTTGTGTGAAATCTGAATAAAATTATCTGATTACAGAGAGAAGGTAATTAGCACCTGTCTGTGTGTAATGTGTGTTGAAAAGGGGAAACATGGCACATGATGCCTGAGAAGTGTCAGGGCTGCTACTGCACCCTGGATATTTGAACCAGCAGGTGCCAGCTTTTCCCTTTGTTAGGATTCAATTTTGACACACTTGGTGAACTAGCTCAGCTTAGTTAATTATGTTTTTAATTACTGGGAGAAGTCAAGAATTGCTGGATCCCTAATCACGAGCAATCTGAGCTTGGGACGGGAGAATTTCAGACAACAGCAAGACTGAGAAATGCAAACCCTGTCTTAATGCCACGGTGCTCGCTGTCCCAAATCTTCCTGAGAATATGTGCTTTTGTGGTAAATAGCTCCTATACATTGTGGTGAGCTTAATGAAATCCTGCCTTGGGCAGATGTCTTTCTTTCTACATGATAGCACTAATCCCAGTGTCGCTGTGTTGCGGGGGAATTCGGCTGCACTCTAATAAGAAGTTCTCCAGCATTTCTTTAGTAAGGGGTGTTATGTAAGATGTGCTGCCCTAATAGAAAATCATAGGAGACAGGGCTAAAAATGACCTTGGGAAGTCCTCTGATCCTGCCCTGGGGAGGTGGACGCTGCCAGGGCCAGCACTGAGTGTAAGGGTGTAAATTGCTGAGAGTGTAAACCCCACAGTGCCATTTTATATTTTTTATATCCAAACAAGGTAGCTGAAAGGGGATGGATTGCAGTGATAGCATGTCTCAGTCATGAATATTAATATTGAAGTAATTAAATCAGATGACTAGGAATTCTAGGGCAGGGAGATGGTTTGCATGTCATTGAATCTGCTCCCCAGTTAGCAAAGAAACCCTTTCCTAAATGTGTGGAGTTGCCAGGTAGTTACAGGAGGGTTTAGAGTACCCCTTGCACAACCTTGGTTTTCATTTCCCATTTATTGAAAGGTTGTTTAGTTGTCACTGCAGTGTGCTGGGTGTGGATTTGAATGACCAAAATCTGATTTGATGTGCAATTATTAAATTCCTGCCAGCACAGTGCAGGAATCTCAAAGGTCTTTTCCAACCTAGTTAATTCTGTGATTCTGGAAGAGCAGCATAACAAATGGAGTTTGTCCAAGTTGGATACACCTGAACCAAACTCTCATTGCCACACATCAAAATATCCCTACATCCAACATGCTGAATTGTTTGCCCAGGTAAATTGTTGGCAGTTTCCCTCATTTATATCCTCAGTGTTTAAAATATGTGCCTTGGGATGTGGCTCCCAAGGATTCTGGAGATCTCCTTTAGGAACATGAATACCAAAGCAGGAAGTGTTGCTGGTAACAGAATCCAGGTGAATTTTGCATTATCACCAAATCAATGTTTTTCCATTTTCTGGCCATGAGGATGTAAGGACTGCCTCAGAGCAGCCTTCTGTCCAGCTCTTGGGTCTCCCATTCTGTCTTTTCCCTCAAATACTCCTCTGCTGGATAAAATCCCTTTCACTTGCCATACTGGCCTTGTTACTCCAGCTCCTATGAACAAGTAGAAAAGTAGGTTTAGTCTCTGGGTTTTTGCCTTCTGTGGGGCTCTCATCCCTTTTCCAGGGATCTAGTGAGTGTGTAGAGGACCTCAGACTTTAAGATGTTCTCCAGTGCAGTCCCACAGCTGCCTGTGAGTTGTAAGCCTCTGAAAAAAAACCAACCCAAACCCAGAAAGAAAAAGGAAAATATCAGAATTTAACATGACATCCTCATCCATTCTAAAACAGCAGAGGATAATCTGACCTAAAGAATATTATGAATTCCTTGCTAGACTGAGACCAGGCACAGTCATATAAAACTGGATAAAGCCAATGCACAAATATGCCTTTGGCAGCAACATAAGTGTCTGATAAAGTTTGACATAACCCCAAAATATCTCCTTGCTTCAAGAGTGTGGATGTCAAAAGAAAAAGAGATCAGCTACGTAAATATTGATGTTCTCTTACAACATATTGATGTTAGAGTGACAGATGTGGAGAGAGGCTGAATTGTCACTGAATTTCCCTAAGAGCAAGATATTTCTGTGTCTCTAATAGTTCAGAAAATAATTTTATTTCAGCCCTGGAATGAAGCCTCACATGTTGATCACATTCTCAATGATGTTAAGAGCACAGGAAGCTCAAGGAGGGAAGCTCATTTGGTGGTAACCCATTCCTGAGAATGGGAATTTTTCCAAATTGTTATGCCCTTAGCAGTGCCTCACAAAGGAAGATGGGAAGGAGTGGAAATCATGTAACCAAGGGCCCCCACAGGGGTCGAATCTGGCTGTAATGGCATGAGCCAGGGTCTGTCCTGTTTGCACAGGTTGTTCCAGAGCAGAAGAGATGGATCATGCAGGTCTTCTCATAAACACTTTTAGGTGCAACTTTTGTTTGGTTGGGATTTTTTAAAGTTTGGTGACAGTGTTTCACTTAATGTGTTTTCAATTTCTCTGTCTCCTCTGTCCTTGACTGACTTTTCTGCTCATTTTTCCTCTAAGCTCATAACATCCCAGCATAAATATATTAACAGATCCTGAAATATATATGTGTCTAGTCTATGTGTCAAGAAGACTCACATACATTAGGATTTGCTGGCTCAAGCCTTTGGTAGATGACCTAATTTTCCCTTTTAATCAGATTACAAGAGGAGATTTAAATAACTCTTTCACACTTTAGAAGGGTTAAGAGGCATGGAGATTCCAGACCAAATCCTCATCTGGTAGGAGCTGGCATTGGTAAGTTGAGAACTGAGGCAGAGTTGTGTGATTTGAAGCAGCAGGGATCTCTGCTCTAGACTCCCAACAGAGGAATGAAGGCATAAAACTAAGAGGCAGCCATTGCCAAGAGGTGTGTGTTGTCTGAGGAGATAAGGACTGCTCAGCCAGGAAATCACAGAAGGCCTGGAGCTGAGGAGAACCCCGAGGGGAGCTCGCATGGAGGGAACTGGTGGGCACAGCTGGGAAGTCGGACTCGAGCATGAAGTCCAAACCCACGCTGACACAGCAGTGACCTTGTAACCAAGGAGTTCAGAGCTGGCCAGTGCCAGAGGGAATGCCTGGTCCAGCCCCTCTGACAAGATGGGTGCTCAGGAGCCATCCGACATAGAAAACAACAGAGGGAAGGGCTGGCATGTGCTGAGGCTATTGCCTGTGCTAGCGGCCCTGACGGTGAGAGAGCTCCCACGGCTCCTCCCAGGAGTGCTTGTACTGGGAAGGAGCTGATTTGGTGGGAGGGTCCCTGTCGTAGGGAGTTAATTGAATGAGCTGTTCATCTCCTAAGTGCTCATCTGAGCCGGGCTCAGCGGCTCTCCAGAGATGCACCCATCACTAACTATGAAAATCCTCACGCAGCAGAGCGCACAGAACCTCAGATTACCTCTTCCTCTTTTTATTGCACAAGGCTATTTTTAATCCAGTGCCTGGCTGGGCATTAATCATCTTTGACAAATTACTATGTGTTGTCTTCATGTTGTGTAAATTCCCATGCATATTTTAGCCTATTGCAGTCTTGTAAGAGCAGTAAGTGACACCTTATTTCCCTTATTTTACGGGCAGGCTGCAGTAGTGATGAGGTATCAGAGGAAATTCATGCCCAAATTCATCTGTCAATTTAAACCAGTGAGCAGCTGTGTTGTCAATGCAGCTTTGAAGGGCTGTATGAGCCATCAGCACTGCCCTGATACCCATGGATTCCATACCATCAATCATCAATTTTGCTAATTACATGGCAATGTGAGTACAAATGTGTGATGGGAATTGACATCTCAGAGGAAGTTGAGTGGATCACTGAGTCAGGAATGAGTACATGCAGAACTCCACCTACATACAAGGAGGTGCAGAGTCGCAGCAGTTTTTCTGCACCTTTTTTCTTACACTAGAGTGCAACATTCCTAGACATGTCTCTCTCTTAGATCCAGGACTTTAAGAGCAGCACTTCTATGTGACCCAAGAAATGTGGCATGGTAAAACTCGTGGGTGCTTTTAGTGCCGGATCAGGGATCTCCTCTTCTTAGTCAAGTTCTTGGGAGCAGACTGCAAGTGACTCATGTTCTTCACCATGCACCAAAGGGTGCCCTTGTGGAGGTCAGCAAGTGACTGGTGAGCAGAGCAAGCAGGGTTTGCTCTTTGTGCAGTTCTGAGGGAAGAGGAGGGCAGTGGGAGCGGAGGACACCCCGCTGGTGTGGGGGAGAGGAGGACACCCCGTGAGCTGCGCTGTGCCCCGCTTGGTCCTGCTGTCAACCAGCTGAGAACCTCCCAGGCCCTGGGGACACAGAGCAGCCTCCCAGCCCAGCCCCAGCTGTGGCAGCATGGCCTGGCAGGAGCTGGGCTGGAGCCCAGGAGCTGCTGTGCTGCCTGAGGAGGCTGTGTGTGCCCCAGAGCCCCGGGACGATGCGAGGGGTCCCTCCGACCCCGGCTGCCTGCACAGCACCATCTGCTCTGGGCTCTGCAGTGCTGACCTGGGGGGATAACGCATTACCCCTGTGGAGTGTTTCCCAGTGGGGATGGGCTGGAAGATCTCAAGCCTGTGTAGCCTTTCTGTGAGATTCCTTGGGTCTGAGAAGGGACCACCTTAAGATGCAGCAGTTCAGAATCACAAGCAACAAGGAATTGATCAATTCCAGGATCAGTGTTGTTTGCTTTGCCCTGGGAGGAGCAGAGTGGGATGTTCCATGCATATTTGAGAGAGGCAGTTTGCTGTAAGTACAAGTGAGAATGTGGCACAGGCTCTGGCACTGGTAAACACAAGCAGATCTCTGTGGATAATACGAGTTTTTTTCTGTTTGATTTTTTAGAATCAACCTTGTCCTATGTTAGGCAGCTGGAGGCCAGAGTAAGACAGCTGGAGGAGGAAAATCGCATGCTGCCCCAGGTGGGTGACAGCCCCGCGGGAGTGCCCGGGCTGCAGAGGGACCAGCAGCCCTTGTCCTTCTGCATTTGAACACTCAGATAACCAAAGGCTCTCACATCTGTTTGCTCATCTTGCTGTATTTGAGTAGGGGATTCATTTAAGGCTGTGACAATGCTTTCATTAATTTTTTTCCTTTGCAGGCTTTGATACCTTGTTAAGAAAAATTTCCTGGAAGCTGCTACTTCTAATTAATTATTAATTAATTAATTTATGGGTTGGGAATCACAGTGAACTGACCCTTTGCATTCTGGTTTTATTCCAAGAGGTTCTTGGTAAAATATCAACTACTTTTTATAGTTAACCAAAATATTTTGCTCTAAAAGTGCAAACATTAAAAGTAATAATCGGGTTATATTATTTTTAATACTTTACTTTAAGGAATATATTAGCTACGTTAATTCAAGACTGAAATTTAATTGAATAAATAAGCAAATATGATGTTAAAGGTTTTCCTAACATGTTTCTAAGAATGAAAAATCTAAAACTCCAGTACAAATGAATCAGACACTTGTAATTTCCATATATGCACATATTTACTAGAATTCTTTGGTATTTGTATTATATTTCATTAAATAATCCTTAGAAAAATCCATCAGGTCTTCAAATGAAATTGCCCACTGGAAAAGAAAAGAAATTGGATTTTGTTTAAATTGAACACTAGTCATTGGTCTGATGAAGAAAAGTGCTTTTTGTTGGACTTGGTACCATTGCTTGACTATAAAATCCAAGGTAACAGTGATGTAGTAAGAAGTAAAATCCACTGGCTCAGATTTATTGCCCCTTTTCTAAGGCAGGTTTTAAGTAAAGTGTGGTGGCTTTTCCCCTCACCTTTCATATGACAGTTGGAAGGGCCTCTGCAGCTCTTTGCTTGGTAACCTTGGGCCCTTTGCTTCTCTCTCCTCTAATTTTTGGATCTGGAAAAGAAGGGCAACAAGAAATGTCTGCTCATTTACATGTAAACAGTTTTCAGTAAGAAAGACAAATGTTGATCCTCAAAGATAATGAATATTATTTTCTTTTCAAGAATGGTTTTCAGGGCAGATGTTAACAAACTGACCCAAAAATACTGTGTGGTTTGTCTTGGGTCTGGAACAACACTGGGAGATAAATTGTGCAGAACATTCTTCATGAGTCAAATCTTTAGAAGTGTCCATGTGTTTCATGTTTGACTTGTCTGGGTTTGAGGCGCTGAGGCAGAACCCACAAAAAGCATTCCCAAATCTTACCAAAGCCTGGAACACCCACATTGTGTGCATTGAGTTCATGAAAATACCTTGGCTGAGGTGCCAAACCAAAGAACAATTCCTGTGGAAACAGCCCAGCACCTAAGCCTGTAGCTGTTGCAAAAGCCATTGAAACAAAATATGCTGAGGGTAGGGTTTTGAAGGGGAAGAGTGAGGTGAGCAAGCCTGGAAACTTTTTGTTTTCAAATAGCCAGGTCAGTTTGTCTTATGTGTGGTTTTGTTAGCACAAGGATCTGTGGTAGAGTTCTGAAAAATCTCCTCATATCTCTGGGTACTTCATTCTAAGATTTAATGAGTGGCAAGAGTTCACATTTCCTGGCATATTTTACTCTTCCTCCTGGCTGAAGTCATGGCTTTGGGGCAGGAAGGAAGTGTAGACACCGAGCTTCTTGTAACTTTGCACTCATCACCTCGGTGTTACATTTGCCTGAGTTTGTTTTGGGGGTTTGTTATTCCTGTGGGTCCCACCTAGAACGTGCTCACCTCAGTGGTGATCAGGCCCTGTCACAAAGACAAGGATGCAGGATGGAAATGCATAAACTCCTGGCACTGGTTTGATTCCATTTAATGGGAGGAATGGGAGTTTGTTGGGCATGAAGCCAAGCCAAGTGCTTTTGACAAATAAACTGAAAATCTACAACAAGCTCCGCAACTGATGAAGGTTTTTGGCACGGCCCCTACTCAGTTAGAGTGTCCTGCCTTAAAATTTCAGGAGTGCCTCCGTGAGAGATGCCTTTTGCTGCTTGGATAGCCCCTCCCTGATGGGGTGCTGGAACACTGGGAGGGTTTGGGAATTACAGGATTGCACTTAGGAGAGAGATGTCAACTCACAGTCGTGAGTGTGACACCTCTGCTGTCTCTGCTGAAGAGCCCTGGCCTTGTCTCAGGCTTTTTTCTCTCCTCCTGCCACGCTTTTCTTCTTTTTCCTCTCTGCTTTCAATACCCTTTCTTCTCCCCCTTTTCTGCTTGTGTGTCACTCACAAAATGCACTGACACATTTGTCGACACCTCTCCAGACAAATCATTCTGTTTCTCTGTCACTTAGATGTGGTTCTT
The DNA here is from genome assembly GCA_013398275.1 of Promerops cafer. NCBI lineage: Eukaryota > Metazoa > Chordata > Aves > Passeriformes > Nectariniidae > Promerops > Promerops cafer. The sequence continues at coordinate 433,187 of VZSE01002037.1, read as the reverse complement.
TTCCAATTTCTTTTGCTTTGCTTGTCTCCCTCCATATGTATTAGTTTTCTTTTCAAAGCCCCACAGACCTCTAATGTAAAGGTTTTATTAATATTTAGTGACAAGAGCATTTCCAAAGCAAATGGTTTTAAGTGCTGCCATCACTTTTCAAATGGAACCTGAGTTTCAGCTCACTCTGCTGTACCGAGGGGCTACTTTGTCAGGGGAATTGCACTACCACCACTGAGTCAATATTTTAGTTTGATCAGGTAATAGAAAAGGTGTAAAAATGGGAGTATTCACTTAAGCCTGATAATGTCTCTACAGTGGTTGAGAAGGTGGTTCAGAGCATAGGAGGGGGTTTCAGAGTTACAAGGAACCGTGGGTTGCAGGTTTGGTGAGAGCTGTTCTTTTGTTGCTGTTGTTTTGTTTTCCTTCTCTCCAACAACAAGATATGATCCAGACCCTTTCAGTTTCTGGCCACAAACAGGACTTTTGAGCAAGAAAGCAGATACTTCCCAAGATTAATGGCATGCAGCTGGGTCTTCTGTTGGGAATGCCAGACTGTTCTGGCTGCGGCCGGGCCGAGGGGCGAGCAGATTGCACTGGTGCTCCTCAGACACTCCTGTGGGCAAGGCTGTGTGACAGCAGGGCCTGAGGGCTGCAGGGCTTGAGCCAGAACGTTTCTGGTTTGCTGGATGGGGTTCAGGCCAGAGTAGTTCCCCGAGGGGCTGAGGCAGGAGCAGCACATGGGCTCTGGCAGTGCCTTCTGCTGACTCAAAGCACACATGGAACTGCAGCACCACTGGGGATCAGGTTGTGCAGCTGACATTGGAAAGGGAAAATGCAGCATCAGCAGTGCTCTAACCACGTACAGCATGTTGACCCTGGCTGGGGGCCAGCTGCCCACCAGAGCTGCTCCATCACTCCCTTCTTCGCCTGGTCAGGGGGAGAAAACACAGCAGAAGGCTCATGGGTTGAGATAAGGACAGGGACAGATCACTCCCCAGTTACTGTCATGGGCAGAACAGACCTGGCCTGGAGAAATGAGTTTAATCCATTACCACTCCAATCAGAGTAGGATAATAAGAAATAGAAACTAAATCTTAAAACACCTTCCCCTCACCCCTCCCTTCTTCTCTGGCTCAGCTTTACTCCTGATTTTCTCTATCTCCTCCCCATCAGCAGTGCAGGGTGGACAGGGCATGTTTTCCTCCTTCTTAAACGTGTAACTCATCTGCACTGAGCTGCAGGGCTGAGAACTGGGAAGCCATCCCTAAAGCCTCCCCGTTACTAAAACCCTAAATCTTGCTCTGCCACTCAAATCTTGTCACACCTGTCCACTACACTAGGACATAACACCTATGCTGTTGTAATGAAGATGCTCAGTGATAATTAATAAAATAGGTAGGGATCAAAGATTGGATTTGGGTTCCAGCTGCAGCTCCCTGGGCTGTGACAGCCCTGTTATGTCAGTGAGTAACTTCAGAGGCCTGCAAAGAGGAGTGTCCTCCCAGACTTGCTGTGGTGCTTTGTGCTGGGGGAAGCCATATCAGGATCTGGCATCCACACGTCAATTAGCTGAAGATATCCCTGAGTTTTTGTAGGGGTGATATTTCAGGGCTGATCAGCTCAGCTGAAACGCTCTGGGAATGTGGACATCTGTCATATAATGACAGTGAATGCAGTTGCAAAAGACAAACTTGGCAAGTCACCCAATTTAAATTGCTTCAGTTCTTATTTGTTTCATGGGAGGAGGAGACTTTTCCCCTTCCAGCTCTTTGTCCTTGTAATTCAGCTTTCCCTTTCAGTGAAGGGGAGGGGAAGCATTGCCAGGATGCTGCAGACAAGGTGCCAGTGGGGCTGGAGTTGGGATGCAGGGAGTGAGCTCCTGGCTCCCACAGCACAGGACCAGGAGGCAGCTCTGGTGCTGGGCTGAGCTGGAGCCCTTCTGCTCCCTCTCACCTGGGCTCTGCTGCCTCTGTTTCCCCATTCTTGCCTTTACAAGGCTTTTGGTCCTTTTCCATCTCTTTTTGCTGCATTTCTTTCACTTGCACTGTTGTGTCAGGCCCTTTCTTGGGGGGTTTGCACCCTTTGTAGTCCATTCCAGTCCTGGTATGTTAAACTGGGAAATGATAGGCATGACTCTTAGGCACACATTAGTTTATTTTTAAGCTCTTCCTACATTTCCATTTCCTTCTTTCTTCCCCCTTCCATTAGATTATCACATTTTATTTTAACCCATTCCCAAATCTTTCAAAAACCTTTTGCTGAGATCTGTGTTTTTTATTTTCCCTCTTCATGACATTTTTTAATTATAAATCTAGATAGAAGATGGGAACTGTTTGGTTAGTGTTTTTTTCCTAAAACCTGTGTCACTCACAGTCCCATAGTGTCTGTCTCCTTCTTTCCTTTGCATGTAGAATAGGAAATCCTTCAACCAAAATGTAATTAAAAGCTATTGAACAAACTGATGTTTCCTAATCATGTAATCAAATATTTGCTGAAAGAAAGTGAATCAAGAGCATCCACCCACCCATTTCTTTCACGTGCTCCCATCCCCAGTGTAAATTAGTAGGCCATTAATGAAGGGCTCAAGTTCCCAGCAGCTGAGGTTCTGGGCAGAGTCTTTGTCTCAGGGTGTCCATTGTGCTTGACAGGGGAGGGCTGGAAGACAAGAGCTCATGAGCTTCAAGTTACCAAGGCACAAATTCAAGGAAAACTTGGTGTACAGAGAGTTGCAGTTCTCAGAGGACAGATAGTGTTTTTTTCCAGTTATAACTCTAAAAGTCTGGAATTACTTTGTCCTCAGGATTTTCTAGTAGACTCTACAGAATCTTCTAGATTTTACATGTGTGGCCTCCAAGGTTTGGAACAGCCACAGCCCAGAACCTTTTACTCTTGCCTGTTCATTATCAAAAGAGGTTTCTGAAGGGCCTGCTGGAAATGGCTGTTTCTGAGGGGGTGTAGCCAGCAATGGTTTTGGCCACTCAAAAATCTGAGTGTGCATCCAACCCACTGTGAGAGTGTGTGGATTTTGGCAGCAATATCCTGGAGAGGTTTCTGCTGAGGTCTTTGAGGACAGGTGAAAAGCTGCAGCGTTTGAAGGTTGTGTATTTTAATTGACAGGAATGTTCCCTAAAAAAATGTCAGTTTTCTTTAGTGTGTTATTAATCCAGCAGAGCAACACGCTGCAGTTATTGCTTTCTGGTTTTCCTTTCTCCTGCCTGTTTGAAACAAGCTGACAAACACGATCTGTGTTTGCTTTGAGCTGTACAGGGAAATTGAGGGCTGGGGAAATTAGGGAAAAAAGCTTTGAAAATCAGGTAGTGGTTGAACTGACGTGGCAGCTGCCCAGCAGGAAGGATCTGCTTCCCAGTAAACCACTTGCTTCTGGGATAAGAGGCTGCTGCAGAATGAGGTAGGGCTTGGATGGTGAGTGAACAGGGCAGTGCCCAGCAGGCAGGAAAATCCTGCTCTCTTGGAAGCTTTGATGAGGTGACTGTGAGTGTCCTTGGGGCAGCCATGGACTGCTTTTCCCTTCCTGGCTCTCCCTGGGTGCCAGGCACCTCCAGGGGGGCTGGCACACGGACTCCCACGGACTGAGCTGGACACTGGGCTGGGCACTACAGTGGCTTTCATTCACCACTGTCCTTATGAACAATACAGATTGAAAAAATGAAGCTTTCTACTGACTTAAGTAGAAAAGCTCATGATTGATTCTCTCCATCACAGAATACCCTGTTCTACACAGGGGTCTTTATTCTGACCCTGACCATGGTACAGTGCAGGGTTTGCCTCTGGCGCTGTGGGAAAATGGCCTGAGTAGTAACATTTTGCAGTTAGTGTGAGTGAAATGCTAAATTTCCATTCATCTGGGCTTTTTGTTAGGTGATATTACAGGGCTGAGTCAGATTTCCTGTTCTTTCTATTCACTAGAGTCACGTTTTGGCATTAGGTATTTTGTAAATTTACTTCTGACAGCAAATGGATCTGCCCATTCAGGGATTCTGATCCTTGTGGGAAGCCATACACAGGAAATAGTGTGGGTTTTACCTGCCCTCTGCAGTGGGATGACCTGCACAGAGATCCCTTTAGACTCAGAAGAGGCCATGTGCACACTGCTGTACTTGGGCAGAAGGGCTGGCCAGGGCCAGTAGGGAAGGCTGGTTATGTGGGATGAGCAAAAAAGTAAATTATTTCTCAGGTGCTGATGTTATACAGTGCTGTTTGTTCACAATTACTCCAGATGTTTAAAGTTTATAGAGATTTCAGCACTACAGAGCTATGATTTCATCCCTCCTGTCCGATTTGGATGCACTTCCACAGCTTGTTACTGGATAAGAAATCCAGTAACACACAGAATACTGCTTCCAGTGGCTGGGTGCAGGCACTGTGTGGAGCTAGGGAAGAGGAGGAAGGGAGCAGATTTCTGTTCCTATCCTTGAGCTCCTGCTCAGGATCCAGCTGTACTCCAGGCTGGGCAGTGACAGGGGGCTCAGTGCAAGGATACCGAAGCCAGGTTTTGGTGGAAGGTGAAACATGTCCCTGCTCCCCCTGGGAAGCAGCAGCTGTGCCAGAGGCTCTGCAGACCTCAGTTCCTTGTCCCCCAGGGCCCTGTGTGTTCAGACACCACCACTTTGGCAAAGTGCCTTTTCCTCCTGCTTTGCTTCACTGCCTCAGGAACTCCTAACAGCAGTGCTGGAGTGTCTCCAGCTCACAGGGCCCATGCTCAGGCTGGGCATCCCCACTATCTCCTGGAATGAGCTTCCTCCAAGGGAGGCAGAAGCTTTACTGCCTCAGTGGAGTGGCCTCACCTGACATGAGAAGTCCCTGAGCTGAGAGAGGGCCTTCAGGGCTGCAAAATCTGCCTTACTTTTAAAAGAAAAGCTTATGTCTCTTATCAAGGACAGAAAGAGGAAGGAGAAGGATGTCCACAGGGGAAATACTAATTTTCAGTCTCCTACCAGCATGTGCTGGCTGCTTGAAGCAGTGTGTTCACAAGTTTCTTGTTCTCATGAAAGGAGACAAAAATGTGCTACATATGACAGAGAGGAGGCTGTGGAACACAACTGCCTGGAGGGAGGCTTGAACTCTGAGAGCAGCACCACTTGCAGGAGGTTTGGATTTTATTGTGTTCAGGAGGCTGTGTAGTCCGTCATACTCATTTTCTCTGCATTTTAATGGCAATATTTCTATTTTCTATTCAAAACTGACCAAAATCTTTGCTGTCTCTGGAGTTAGTAAAGAAACAGAATACTTTAACTGGCAAAAGCTCCAAAGGTGACAGACTGAATTTATCCTAACCCAGACTTGTTACAATCTGCTTTATTACCCCTTTTCCTTCAACTTTCATTTCCTTTCTCAAAGTACAGCATTAAGTCTGGCCAGTCACATCTATAAATCCTTCCCAAAGCAAAGTAAGTCCTAAAACCCCTCCATACCTCACAGCACACTGCTCCTGGTCATTGCTGGGCAGGATTGCAGGATGCTTCCCTGCACAGCCCCAAGTGTGTGCTGCTGTTGTCAGCCTGGTTATGAGATCCATTAGTGCCCACTCTATGGATTACATGGATCCGGTGCTTGGCAGGGGGACAAATTCGTGTATGAAATGAGGTTTCAGATTCAGGCTTAAAGTATCTTTCCTATGGGTTTAGCATATGCAGCATTCTGGTTTTGTTTGGTTTTTTGGGGTTTTTTTTTGTTTTTTTGTTTGTTTGTTTTGTTTTTTAACATAATTGATTTTTTTAGGTTTGGTTTTTGTTGTTGTTTTGTTTTTTTTAATATGTGAGGTCCAGTCCTGCAGATGACTGTGGGGGTCGAGTTGACGTGGTGGGTGGTGGGAGGGTTCTCTCTGCCCCTTGGCACTGCTCTGAGCCTGCACTATTGGTTACAATGGCCTGAGTGAATCCCAAGAGCATTAGGAACTTGCTTTGGACTGGGTTACTTTCCAATGAATTTTCAGGCAGACTGGATCTGTCAAGTTCAGCCTCGTGTCTTTGCTCTGTGCCCTTTTTCTCCTACACCCACCTTCATCTTTCCTATTGTTTAGATTAGAGACACCCCCAAAAACTCTGCTCTGTGCTATGTGCTTGCTCAGCAGGGCAAATGACTGCACATGGGGCATCGATCCTCATCAGAGGCTCTTTCCACTGTCATTATTTTTCCTTCAGAAACGCATTTCCCACACATTCCAGCAGGAATTACCGCTACATTATTTCTTAATGTTTCCTACGGTGCTTGTTACTCTTTAAGGGAGGAAATTTCCATCCCTCAGTTTTTGAAACATTTTGCTTCTTTGTATTTCTCAATTTTTTTTACACAAAGTTCCACAAGAGGAATGAAAGGGAAGGGAAGGGCAGGGCAGGTTGGGAGCAGCTCGGGAGCGGGGCTGGGGCGGTCCCTGCGGCTGCAGCGCTCCCATTGCTGCCCACGGATGCAGCAGGGGTATTTTTAGCACTCCTCCAGAGCCGCCTGCTTGCTCAGGTTACCTCACTTCAGGAGATGCTTTACATCCTGCAAAGTTTGAGGTGACTGGGCTGGAAGAGTTTAGGTAGCTTGCATTTTTTTTTGGCAGTGTCCTGAAGAGACCTTCCAGGTGTCCACTGGGAGGACAAAGCCCCCGAGGTTGTCACTGCTGGGGACAAGTTAACATCTCTCAGGCCAAGAGGGCCATGCCCTTGCCTGGAGGAGCTGGAGGCAGGGAAGGAATGAGCTGGCAGCCCGGAGCTCCTGACTCCTTCTCTGGTCAGCTGTGGCTCAGCTTGTGTTGCAAACCTTGCAGCAACATTCAAAAATATGAGTTCTGTTGAAGGAACAACCTCCAGAATTACGGAGATAAAATTAGACTTTGTGAAAACCTTAAGCTGAGGTTGAAATTATGTCTCTAAACTTTGTAGCACTTCTACCAGGCTATGTACACACGTAAGAAATTTTGTTACTATGTCCTGATTTTGCAGGGAGATGCCCTTGAGGGCCTGAGCAGTTGGGTGACACTCGGCAGTGCCACCCACGCTGCCTCATGTGGCCCTTGGTTACTGTGGCACAAAAAGAGGTGGGCTTTGGAGTAACACATGCCTTCAGTGCTTCTCAGCCTTTTGCAAAAGAGCAATAAATAACTGACATCTGTATTGATCAGTGACCAAGCCTTTTGTGTATTAAAGAGTGTTTAATTTTTTGCAAAGGATGCCATTAGGATGCCAGGAGGGGCGGAGGGGAGTCACTGCTCTGCAAACGAGCCAGCCAACATCAGTGGACATGGCTCAGCCTCTCAGCAGTCTGACTCAGTGGTAAATGCTCTGAAGGTAATGCTGCTCCTCTGGTACAGTCCATGCAAAACGTCCTGTCTGTGCCTCAACACGTGTGTATTGTCCTGGCAACATCCCCGTGGGCACCACCGGGATGTTACTGTCATGAGTGGGGTTGTTTTTGTTTGTCACTCATTGCATCTGTGGACTGTGTGTTTCCTGGGCAGGTCCAGCCCTCTCAGCCATGTTGATTCCAGCTGTGGCTGCTTTCCACGTTGCATTTGTAGTTTTTCTGTGAAGCTGGAAGTGGTGTTTTGCTGAATAAGGAAGTCTTTCATTGAGTATGCATGTTTGTGCTCCAGTGGAATACAAGGGATTCCTGTAACCTGTGCAGAGAGAAAGACTTTAATGCAGAGATAAAGCCAAGGCACACAGTATATTTGTGTTAAAAATAGCAAAGACCACAATGCCAAGGTCGGTGTTGAAACTCCCTTGGGAACAGATGTGTTTTACCCTGAAGTCAGGGCTGGGTTGCAAAGGCCTGTGTGGCATTGATACACAGCAGTTGACACAAGTAATCAGAGGGGTAAAGTTTCAAGTTCTCCCTTCTGTCAGCAGTAAAACTGTTGCAATTAAAGAAACTTAGAAAGTGTTACAAGATTGCAAGGTTTATGGGGTGGCATGAGACAACAAGTGGCTGAGTTCACTGTCCCACTGCAGCACAGGTGCCAGTGGTGTCCGTGTTCCTCTGGAGGGGAATAAAACTGAGGGAGAGCTGAGCAGAGTGAGGACCGTGTATTCCTCTCTCCCAGTGCTGGCTCAGTCGTGATTGTCTGGGGCTTTGGGAACCTCTTCTCTCCTCTGCTTCACTCATTTCTAACCTGCTTTAGGTTAATTGGGTGTTATTCCCCACCTGTGCAGGTGTTGCAGGGACATACTTGGAGGGGGAGGTTTGCCTTCTTTCTGGAAGGGACTTCTGTAGACGTTTACTCTGGTTTTGAGCTCAGCAGTGCTGCTGACTTGCCTGGACATCCGAGTTCCTGCACAGGGTGATTGTGTCCCTCGGGCCGGGTGACATTGGCTTCTCCTCGGTGGAGCCTGAGGAAATGGGTTTATGCAAGTGAACCAAGCACAAATTACAGCAATCAGATCTCTTCCTGTAACACAACCCCGGGGCACAGCAGCGCTTCCCCGCAGCCATGTCACCTGTTTTCCTGGCATCCAGAGGCGAGAGGCAGTGGAGAGTGCCCCAGCCCCTCTCCTCGTGCCCTCACTGGCAGGTCCCCTCTGCTGTGGCCTCCCCAGGCACGTCCCTGCCAGCAGCACTCTGCCCAGGAGTGCACTGATCTCACCCTCGTACAATGTTCCCAGCTCCCGAGGAGTGCCTGCTTCAGAGTGCTCCAGGTCCTCTCTGCATCTTCCATATATTTCACCTGCTGCTGCCTAGAAAATAAAGCTATGCTGGGTAATTTTGTCAAGAGATCATGTGTCATTATGGAAAAAAGCCTTTTGTAGTTCTCTTAAAATCCCCCTTGGCAAAGGCTCTTCCCTGAAGAGAGCATTTAACAAGATGCTTTTGACAACCTGTAATAACAGCTGGTCTGTGTAAGTGAAATACTGGAACAACAGCTGATGCTTTGCTTGCTGAAATGGATTGATAAGAAATGCACAGAGTTTAGTTCAATATGATGTGAAAGCTGAGCTTTAAGTTCATAGGAGGTACTGCAGCAATTGATATAAATGAAGTGTCCTATCCAAATGGAGAGTGAGCTGTCAGCTCACAGACTGCCCGACTTACCCAGCCCAGTCAGGGAGCAGACCCTGCTGTTTCCCAGGGTGGACACATGGGTTTGGTCCCACCTTTCTGGGGAATGCACACTCTGCAGAATCAGATGCAGAAGAAAAAACCAGCCAGCACCAGGAGCCTGCTTTTCTGCACAAATTTGGCAACTTGGAATTCCTGCAACAAAGAAATAGTCTCTGTTATAAAACCTCATTGTTAGTGCAACCCACTTGCGCACAGCAAGAAATCTAAAGAGCAGGAATGTGTTTTAAAGGGACATTTCCATTAGAAAACAGAGGAGGGAATTGTTAAAATAGTGCTGTTGTTTTCCTGGCTTTGAAAAAAATGAAAAATGATTTTAATAATTACCTGGAATCTCCTGCTGGTGGAGGAAGTGGAGAACAAGAGCAGAGCTTTGCCGTGTAGCCAGTTGGCTAAGGCTCTTCCATGACCTGCTCCTCCAGGCAGGATGGTTGGAGGAAGAAGTTGCCACGTGTGTGTCCCCATGCCTGGGCCACTTGTATCTGACCAAACTGCTTGTGGTGCTCCACAAAGATTGGCTTTGCACTGAGACGGCTGGAAAAATGTGCAGGGTAAGTTTGAGGTATTTAATTTTATATTCCATATTGAGCCTGGAAACAGCTGAAGATGCAGAGTAATCTTTGTTTGAATGCTGACAGTATGCCCTTGAAGTTTTTATATGGAAATTAAGTCAATTACTGTTTCTGTAATGCAATTATTGTTTCATTAGGAACACTGTTGTGTTAACATGTGGGTTAGTATTGATCAGAAAAATCTATGTGTATAATATATCTGGGATAAAGTACAGTATAACTCAGCTGACCTGAGTTTATCCTTCATAAGAATAAAAGTTAGCAAGTGTGATGATGCCTGGCAGCCTCAGTTTCCCCACCTGAACAATGGCCCTTTTGTATTTTTCTGCCTATGATATTCTTTCACAATTTATAGATAAAACCCCAGTTTGTAAGTTATACATACTTAATAGTAATCCATAAAAATTCTTGTGATGTAAGTAATGCCACTTCTAAAATGCTCAATTTGACATTATCACTCCATTTGTAAATCTCAGATATATACTTGTGTCCCACCTTGACCCTTTGTTCCCCAGCCATTCAAAGTTCTGCTGCTGGCATTGAAATGCTCCCTTTTCCTCTGACTCTTATAATCTGTGCCTGATTTGACTATTGATAAATTATTATACTTTTTAAATAGTTCGTTATTTCCTTTCTGGTTTTGTCTTCTCTTACACCCACCCAGTCCATGTTAAAAGCACAGTGGATTTGTTATGAACTAATTATAATGTTTCTTTTCTTTTGCATTCTCCTTGCAGTTCCTGCCAGGCTGTAACTCAGTGTTTAGCTGCAGCCTCATGCACCGTGGGTGTTTCACAGGAAACATTTGCCATGGCATCGTTTTTCCTGTGAAAACAGTGGAACAATGACAAGTTTCACTTTGAGCTCCAGAATTTTGGTGCATGGTGATGATTGGTACCAAAATGCAATCTGGTACCAAAATAGTACAAAATGCAAATACGGATGTGGAATTCATGCTGTAGGAATTTTGTGGTGGTATATGATCGTGCTGGTATTTTATTAAGATAACAGAGGTGGGAATTCTCTCCTCAGGATGTGCATGTGGAATTGGTGCCTCCTCATCAACAATGTATTTGGGAATGGTTTTTCTTTGTATTTATAAGCTTGTAGTGCCTTTTGAGAATGTAGCCACATTCAGCAGTTTTAGAGGTAGTTCATGGTGTGTTAGTGAGCACAGGGGTAATTCCAAAGCACAGGAATGTCTGGAGGGGTGTTATTCATGATTCTTCTCAGGTTACTGGGAAGTTTTCTTTGCAATTCCCTTGGAAAGGGAGACCAAGGGAAGGTGGGATACCCCAGCTGGGATTAGGGGTGTATCTGGGCAGGAGGGCTCAGGGCACTGAGATCTCCATGGGTATTTCCTGCTGCTCATGGAGTCCCACAGGGCTGGAATGCTGCTGCAGCCAGCAGATGTAATGGCTCTCACCTGCCGTTGGGTGCAGGTTCCTGCCTGGCTTCCAGGGACATTCCTGCATCCTGGCACTCTGCTGTGTTGGAAGTAAGCTAAAAAAGAATCTCCATGGCTGCACTGGGAACCTCACAGCTGTCCTTTAGCTGAGGTTTCTGCTGAAATTTGGAATTATTTTGAGTGGCATTTTGACCCAAACTTGTCACTTGTGGACATGGGCTCTCTTGTATGCATTTGTCCCTTCCTAGCAATCAGGGGTCACTCATTCAGTTGGAAATAAAGGACTTTGGGAAGAGTCACCTCCTAGTTTATTACTGTGTCAGCATTAGCTGCATGGTTAATATTGTCTTAATATTATTGACAAGAAAAATTGCTGAAAGTCATGGGCAGGTGCAATGTGCCTTCTCACAAAAGCTGTCCAGAAGACCTTCATCTTTGCTAGTATTAAGTTAGGAAAATCAGGAACCAGAGGTTGGAAAGAATAGTCAGATCCAGCCTGGCTGTGCCACAGACACCCAGTTTGGGAGGTGTCACTGAACCTCCATTTTTCATGCTCTCACCACTGCCATGTTTCACTGCACAGCAAATGTGCCTAAAGCACACACATTTTTTCTGATGGTGACTTGGGATTTTTGGCTGCAAGATTTTGGTCATATGGCAAGTTTGGTCATGCCCACCCATTAGAATTAAAGACAATTCCCTTTGAAGACTTGACTTTGTTCAGCCCTGTGCTTTAGCACTGTAGTCGTGTTGCTTCCAGTCTAAAGTATTTCTGGTTTTCGTGCTTACACTCAGGTTTTCTTCAGCAGAGGCTCAGAGAAACTGGGTTATTTTCCCATCTCTTGCACAGAATCACAGTAGGACCTTGGGTTTGTTCTGCCTTTGCTCATCAGCTATAGGAACTACCTTTTCAGGATGTCAGCTTCCCAGGATCCAGCTCCTTTGTCTTTATTCAGTGCCAGCTAATACAGAGTCTGTTCACTGCTGGACTTTAGGCACTGGTAAAATACAGATAATAAATGATGACAATGGAAAATAGCTTTTACCTTTCTTGACAGTCATATTGCTGTTGGCCTGGAGATTAGTGGGTGATTTAGTAACAGTTACAAAAAAATAATCTGAAATTGCAATACAATTGATAGGAATCACCATTCTTGTCTCTAGTGGTCCCTGAGAGGCCTGGGGACATGACACAAGCTACTGTTCTCATGCTCATATTCCATCAACTTTTCTATAAATCATTATAAAATACTTCCCTGAATGTTGGGGGATATCACTTCTCTGCCTTTTTAATTCCAGTATTGTAACATGGGTGTTAAGCAAAGTGTAGCATGGTGAGTGCAGGCACAATTCCTCTGACCTCAAGGAAGAGCTAGTGGAGTAAACACTTCTGATGCCTTGCTTGATTTTAAGAGAACAAGTAAATCCTTTGAAATAGAGAACTGCTCTGTGGTTTTTATACTGAAGATGTTTAGACACCTCTGGATGGATCTTTGTGCTTCTGAATCACATTCTGCAAGAGATGTGGTTGGGGAAATAGTTGGAAAGAGTTTCTGTTGAGGTCTGCAAACACCTTCAGTCTTGTGTGTGAAGCATAAAATATCCCAGTGATGCACGTGCCAGTTCATGTGTCCCTGTTTTTAATCATTTTTACCTGGCAGCATGTGCTTTCTGTGCTCAGAAGGAATGTTGTGTCCTTTGAGAGGCAGTCTCTGCTCCTGTTGTGTGTCCCTGCCCTGTGTCCTAGCTGTGCTGCATGGTGTGTGTGCCGAGCTGTGGCATTCCAGATGCATGTCCATAGGAACACCAGCGCTCCTTAACTGGGGATAATGAGCTCTCTTTCCATCCCTCCCTCTAGGTTGTGTGGAGGAAACTTGGAGATGCTGCAGGGTCGTGCCCTGGAATTAGACAGCACTTGTCAGGAAATCAGTACAAAGGACCTATGTAAGAGGCCCTGAGCACATCCCCTCTCTGAAGAGCACGGTCTGAACTGCCAGGAGAGGGGAAGAACCGCCTGTGTCCGCCGCAATTCCCAGCTGACGACGGGGGGTCTGCACTGCAAGAGACTGCTGGAAAGGGGGGACATTCTGCACAGGGGTCTGGTGGGGAGCCGTGTGGCAGTGTCCCCCAATCCTGCTGTTCCAATACCCCGGCTAATGAAGCGCTGCACCCTCACTGCAACACTCCACCCTTAGAAGCACTGAGGTATTGCCATCCTAACCAAAACATATTTGGGATTCTGCAGGCGTTACGCGAAATAAGTTTTATTTTGGTTAGTTACAGTGAATCTCTGATAGGTCTTTACGAGTTTTCCACTGGATTTAAGAGAGATTTTTCAGCAGACTGGAGAGACACTGATAAACTGTGCCTTTGGTCTCCGCAGGTTTAAGAAAGTCGCTTCTTAGTAACTCACACTTCAGTCTGTAAAGGATCCGTTAATGGTGCTTAGGCAATTTCCAGGTGATTTTTTTGCTTTGGTAGAATACCTGCCTTTGGAGGTGCTAAAAGACCATAAAGTCCTAACCAGCCGGTAGTGTAGCATAACTACAGTACTTGTAGTGATCCACAATTTCTTTCTAAATGAAAGTCAAGATAGCTTTCTTTTTGATTCACTTTGATGCACATCTTCTGACGAGGTGTAAGGTGTTTAATGAACGGCCCTTTAATGAACAGAATACTTAGGCATCACTATTACAGGTCTCAAGTCAGGATTTCAATCAGAATTTATTTTGGAAAGTATTTTCCAATTGTCAGGATGCTAATTTCTACTGTTTAATTTAGAGACATGCTGGTTTGTTTAACAAGAGCCTACAAGGATCTAAAAGATTGCACTGCATTATAAAAAAAGCTTTTCTTGCCACTGTAGCGTTCTTTCAAAGAGAAAGGTTTTATTATCCTCAGAGCATGTCTTTCATTATTATGAGGCAGAAAGCTCTTGTTCAGATTGCCTGAGATTTGACCAGACGGCGCCCTAGATGTGCTTAGTTTATTTTTATCTCTGTGTATGATCCTAGTTGTGTGTATTGAATTACAACGATAGATATTTTGTGTATATCTTAAAGCAATGATAGTTTCATGTATGAATGTGCAACAGGCTTGTGACTGAATGCTGTTGCTTAACTTTTTACCATAGCCGAGTATCAAAAAGACTAATAAAAATTAATTAAAAAAAAATAGGAATGCAACAATTCCTGGGTTTCTGGTTTGTTCTTGGTTATAAGATTTGAGCCAAAGTCAGAACCTCTGTTTTTCTGAGCTTGGACTGTATCTGTGGGCTATTTGCAGTGAAATGTAGCTCGGTTGCTGTACAATCTTTTGTTATATAGGAGTATGATGTAAATCTACTATCTGTCTTCAGAAAAAGCGTGTTAATTTGCAGCAGTAATTCTGTTGGTTTCTATTGTTATTTTCACTTGATTCCATTCAATGTAAGCCCTCTGATCCAGCGTTGCTTTCTTGGGCAAAACTCCCATTCACTGCTTCTCCTTGAGTTGGAAATGCAGAATCCAGCCTTCTGTTTTGAACCACTGCCCTCCTGCGTGGTTTCTGATATAACCCCCAGCCCAGACAGCTCTCTCTTCTCTCCCCATGTTGTTTTCTCCCCTATATTGTTTGCAGAGTTCAATTTCAATTGTTGTATTCCTATCTCTCTGTATGTATGAACAGCTGTAACACCTGTACTTGTGCCTGCACTCTGGACGTGCAGGGGCCAAGTGAGGGACACTGGTCTTTTGACACTACACTTGTGTAAATTTTGATACTGTATTAAAACTATTTTTTTACAGTTCTGCATACGACAGGTTATCAAGTATTGTGTTCATCTTAGCAATGGTAATAAATTATAGAATCACACCCTGGTTTGCTCTCCTTTACTGACTGAAGCTCTGAGCTGCTTGGGCTTACAGGCAGGAGCCATTGGAAATGTTTCCTGCTTGGTTGAGAAATTAGCTGCATGCTGTGCATTTTTCTTCATTCTCTTGCCAGGTGTCCTTAAAAAATCACAGCAATGTGAAGTTGCTTCTCTGTTTTCTGCTAAACGAGGAATAGCTGTGGGTAATTGTGCTGGGGGTTGTGACCAGGTGCATCTCGTTCAGTCCTCAGCTGTGCTGTGTTTGCAGCCCCAGGACAGCTGTGCTGGTTCTTTCTTCCTGCCCTCCTCGCAGAGCAGTCTTGAGGTGTGGACAGGAGAACATGGAGCTGCTGGAGTCTTCTTGTTCAGGTAAGTGGGGCTGGGGGAGGCTGGCAGTGTCCTGCAGTGTGCTGATGGCCTTGTGTGCCTGCCCCAGGATGGGCTTGTGTGGGCCAGGGGAAAGGGCTGGCTCTTACTGCAGAGCAGAGAACTTCCACTAAATTTTCTAGAGAAAAAAGATACTTAGTACAATCAATATCTTTAAGCTAATAAATCCCATGGGAACTCCTTAAAATGCACCTTTGTAAGAGGAGAAAGTGGGCAGTGTGTGGAGAAGGGGGTCAGCCCTCTTGGGAGGGTCTGTAGCCTGCTGAAATGCCTCTGTGCTATGAATAAAAATTGCTGTAGTACTTGGGGACCTTCAGCCCCTCTGTCTTGCTCCCTGCCCGTGGTTAAGCCTTTTTCAGTGAAATGTAACTGTGCCAAGCCTCGTGGACTCTTTGTGCAGTTGTTTCTAGCAGAATTCTGCTTTGGTTGAAGATTTGCACATGTTGTTACGGGGCCTTTCCCAGTGTCTGAGCTGAGCCTGAATGAACTATAAATTCACTGTGCGAGTGAATTTTAAATAGCACTTGTGTAGTGGATGTGTGGAGTGGATTTTACTTTCTGTACTGCAGGAAAGCTGCCTTGCTGAAGGGTTAGAAGGTAAAGAATGGCACTTTGTTTTCAGCAAGTGACTGGTTTCAGTAGAGCCTGTTCCCCAAAGGCTGCAGTTGATGGACATGTTTATGAACGTGGCATGAAGCCAGAGTGCCCTTTTTAATGTTTTGAGCAGAGCCAGCCCAAACAGCCTCTGTGGCCTGGGGACAGTGCCTGGCCCTGCACTCTTTTGTGCTACCCAAACCTCTCCAACACCAAATGCCCCCCAGGCTCCCTGTGTTGCTTCCCCAACAAATACAAGCCATGCCAGGGCACTGGTTTTTAATTCCCCAAACGTTTTTGAAATAAGTCCCAGGGTGATGTGAATTCTTTATACTGATCTCACCACTTTGATACAGAAGAAAATGGCTCAGCTATTTTTTTCCCCCCCACTTTTAAGTGGAAAAAAGTCTTGATGAAACCATCCTTTATTTTGAGCAGAATGGGCCAGCAAACGAAGCTGCTGGGTATGGAATGCCAAAATTTCTGTCTATCTCCACACTTGTGTTTTCCAGGCTCAGGTGAACCAGCCATGAATGTCCCCAAACTAGCACCGAACTGCAGCTCTGGTCATCCAAGATCCCCAAGGTAAGAATGGCTGACTCGACAGCAGCTCTGCCTGGAATGAGTAAATAGAGGCTCTGCATCAATTAATCGAGCAGCAAACAGGGATTTGCTGGGCTGCTTTGAGGTTATGGTGCTTTTCTAGCACATGCAGGAGTGAATTGTGAGGTGATGTTTGCCAGAGCTGACAACTCAGGTCTGATGTGTGCAATACTGGGAGGGAGGGGGAAGGGGAACTGCCAAAGGAGGAATGAGCAAATCTTGCTTGGAATTACTCTTTTTGTAAAGAAAAACTCCTTCCCCTTCTGCTTGGTGGCCCCTCGTGTTTGTTGTTTTTTTAATCCCAGAAATAGCATGGCATGGTTGAGATTTTCAATGTGTGGAAGGTCAGAGGAGGGGAAGGCTTAGCAAGACTACGTGGGATTGATGAGTGTTAAGCAACACAGAGATGGTAGTGTGAATGAAAATGAACTTTTGAATACTCTTACATAAATAAAAATATGACTGTGTTTTAAAAGCTTAAGATAATGCAGACCAGAGACAGAAACCTTACTTGAATCTTTCTTAACTGTGAAAGCTCAGACAATTCCATGTAATTCAAAAATTGAGGAATATTGATGGGGGATGATGAGGAATAAGTAAAACCACAGTGTCCTGTGATATTGGTATGAGGGCTTTGCTGGAGTCAGGCTCTGGGGAGTTCCAGCCTAGTCCAGGCATTAGTGGCTCTCTTCCTGCTACTGGCTTGTGGGGAAGGACCCCAGAGACTGCATCACATGCTTCTGTCTGAAACAGCTTCCTAAACACCTGGTTCACAAAGAACTGCCAAAATAATAGTACTGAATTATTTAATGTGTCTGTTAGAACATGATAATTACTCTCCTCTTGAATAAGAACTTGTTATAATGATCTCTTCAAAGCACTGGCTGTGGCCATGAAGTTTGGAGTTTCTTTGGAGTTTTTGCCCCCCACTACTGTGTGTAGATTGAATTAGATTTTAAAAAATATTTTTAAGTCTGCAGATAAAAACAAATAAAGGAAAAAATAACACTTGGAGCCCATTGCCAGCTTCTGGAAAGAAAGAGTTTAATGGGAAGGGGGATGAGGACCTGCCAGTATCCAGGCTGCTGCAGGTGAATCTCATCCTGTGTTTAGGTGGGACAATCTATTTGCAATGGGCTCACCTGTGTGTGGCAAACACACAGAGAGAGAAGGTGGTTTAATGCTTTCACAAGTGACTTCATCTTCTTTTTATCATCATTCTTGGTAAATGCCAGGGGCTTGGATTGGCCTGTGAGCAATGGTGCTCCCAGGCCTGAACACCTCCACTGTGGAGCAGGAGGGGTTTGAAGGTGTTTTGGGTTTGTTTTTTTTCAGGAAGCTTGGGAAGTGTCTGGTGTGACACAGGGAGGGCCATCCTGGCTCAGGCCAGTGTGCTGAGCCCTGTTAAACCACAGCTTCACTCACTGCTTAAGTGTAAAAGTCAGAGTGAAAGGAAGATGTTCTCTTGGGTTTGGAGGTGGCCTTTCCAAATAGGATCTGGTTTGTTGTCAGAGCGGTGGGAGTTGGCCTGAATATCAGTCAGTGGTGTGGGGCTGTTGAGCTGCTATGTTTTCACAGGCATTAGGCTTCATAAGAGAGGAAATACACAATCTAAAAATACAGTTTTTCCCTCCCTCTGCTGAAGGGGAAGTCTCCACAGACTGTTGCATGCTCCCTTTTAGGAAGGCTCAGAGCCCACCCTACCCAACCTTGAGAATCCCAGGAAAAGCACACCATGAACCATGAAAATGTTTCCATGGGAACTGTTCCTCTACTCCTGCTAATAAAACATACCTATAACACCAGTGACAACAGGTCCCAGTTTCTGCACCAAACTACAAACAGTGAATGCTACAAAGAGAGCTGGTAAAGAGCAGAAGTGTAAATCAACAGAACTGCTAAATTAGGTACCTGCATGCCTCTCTGTGAGAAATCACAAGCAGATAAACAAAGCCCTTGGGAAAAAAAAAAGAAAAGATCATTTTAATTACAGCACATCCAGCCAACATAAACCCCATGAATTGTGTGAAATCAGGTTTGTTCCTCTGATCTGCAGCAGGAAACCCTGTAGCAGATCAAATGTGTTCAGGGAGGCTGTCCAGCTAATTGCTGCTCCTAGCTGAGCCAAAGCAAACTATTTAGACAAAGGAGAGAATTCACTTTTTATTTAGTATTAATTATGAAATAGCATGTCTTGATGGGCTTCACAATAACACTACATTTCCTGGAGGAAAAAAAAAAAGTAGTTCTAATCCTGTGATATAATTGGAGAATTAACCTGTTGCTTCAGGCTGGAACCCCAACTTGTGCATACAATTAGGTGCAAGATGAGTGATGTCAAGGATAAGGCCTTTCTTCAATCACAACAAATTATGAAGCTCATTCTAAAGCCTTCCTTATGAGCATTCTTGTATGTTCTGGTGTTAAAACAGTGTGATATTCCACCCCCCACCCCCCCCCC